>MKEJ01030542.1:0-16079 GCA_001753735.1 Embelia ribes
ACCACAATTATAAAACCCTAATACACCAGTTTTCCATTTACTTTCTTAAATTAGAAACTTGGAACAGAAATATTTCAAACCAATATTTCTTTTTCAAGAAATATCATCACATTTGCTACAATAGATTTCTAAATGACAAAATATACCATTCACAATTTATTTATTAAAATATTAATTTCTTCTACCACAATTATAAAACCCTAATACGCCATAAATATATACATTTCATTATAATGGTCAATTGTCACGTGCGATGCACATGAGTGAATTGGAATATTGGATAAAAAACAACTTATTCCAAATATTGGAACATGAAGTGTCATTCTCTTCTCCTTGCCTTGTTCAATTCCTCCTTAGAACACTTCAAATTTTCATTAACAAGGACTAAACATTGGTATTGAACCAATGATATTGTTTTTCATGTCTGGAGTATCTCATTCCCTATGTAAAGTCTCACTTCAGTTCCAAAGCCTGAAAGGTGAAACTTGACCAATCAAGCACGAAAACAACATGATGGAGAAATTTTGTCCTTGTTTCTTTTTTATTCAGTATTTTGTTTTTAATTACTTAGTTTTTACTAGTATTTTTTTACAAGTAGTAATTCGCATATAAAATTCCTCCTCTCAGGGAAAGCATATTTTCTTGGTCTAGCTCGTTTTCTTTTCGCATTAAACATCACTTTCAAAACATTCACGATCTCATTTCCTGGTGATATACAAGAGGCAAGCAAATGCTAGTTATTTGTCTTATCATGAAAAACTAAAAAGTTATGTCTACAATAAAACATACAACGTTGACGAATTTATTATTAAGTAAACATTCTAAAAAGAAAAAGAAACCATGCAAGAAATTAGGGGTCCAAATTTTGAAATATTACTTCGTATTGTCTTCTCGATTTCAAATTCTTCATTAGAAATTTCTATCATATCGTTTTTGGGAAGCGAATTTTGTTCCCCCTACAAACCTTTATGTTCCTTAATTTATTGTAATGAATGACTTGATCTGGTCTATCTTAATACTAGAAACTACCTGAAGTGTATAAAATGGCACTGCTATGAAAAAATGGAAATCTTATACAGTGCTTATTTATAAAACATTACTCAAAGAAAATTTGACTTTCTGTGACATATGATTAAGAAATGCTTTTGAGGAAGTTTTTGGGCTTGTGTATCATCTCGTTGCTCACTATCTTCTCATTATCTCCACATAGTATTTCTCTCAGCATTAACAGACACATCTGACACACCGTTTGATTCCCACAATAATTTTGTAAAAACTGGATATCCTTGAGTAGTGAACTTTTCTGCGACCTTCCACATGTGTTTTATATGATTAATTGGACCATTTACGCAAGTAAGTATTGAGTAAATTAAGGAATGCATGTGGGAAAGGGGTCATTTTACATTGACATAGAGAATAAAAGAGTATAATCTAGGTTTAATCTCTTCTCAAATAAAATTTGAGAGAGAATGGCGTAATATCAAGCTCTTTTGTGAACCCGATAGAGCAATTTTGGCAGGTGCGTTGACCAAGTCTTTAAGCATTCGATTATTATCATTACTATTTCTGAAAAAGATAGTTATTCTGCATCCTTTTATCCTTGTTTACATTCTTATCATTTTTTGCATGCTAGTCTATTTAAAGATTGCTACAAGCTTGTTTATTTTATGTAACTAATTTAAAGAGTTAAAGTACTTTAAGCTTAAGGTTTTCTCAACACAGCAAGTTGAGAGTGGGTTTATAGCACTCCGTGGGTGTGATTGGTACCAGTAGTTTAAAAATGTAACCATACAGATATTTGTACAGTTTTTCTGCACATGATTGCCGTTATGTGAATCATTTTTGTGAACAGATACTGTCATACTAGGAAGTTACCATTGTTCTGAGGCAATGTGCGGTTCAGCCTAGGGGACCTCCGCCTAGGCCACGATCCGTAGTCCACTTTCACCCACTTCCCCTTAGGCTTCACAGATCGAAGTTCAGAGAGCGCTTTTTTCACTCCCAGCGAATCAAATCTCTCCTGTTTCTAAAAATAATCAGACCAAGAAAGCAAAAAACAAAACAAAATAGTGTGTGTGTGTGTGTATAGAGAGAGAGAGAGAGAGAGAGAGAGAGAGACCTGGATTTGCTGAATGCGAGCGTCTCTGAGGCTTTCGTAGTGGCTAATTCTTCCCATCGCTCCTGTTTTGGTATTGAAATTAGATTTGATTTAGGGCTCTGATGAGTTTAGGGTTTAGAGGAGAAGAAAGGGGTTTTCCAATTGAAGAGAGAGAAACTTTGATTCGCTACCTTTATGGGTTTGTCTAACGGCTAGTTCGATGTTTTGAATGGAAAATTTTCAAAAACTGTACAGAAATATCTTATATTGGCTCTGCTTTGGTTTAATAGATTTTTATTTTTTTATTTTTTTTAGCTGAAATATGGGAGGAAAAGCTCTGTTCAAAATTTTGTGTAGTTTAGCTATAATTTGAGACGGTGTTAATAATAAAGTTTTATCTTTCTTGAGTAGGAAATCATATCGGCGTGGTACCACAATGGTAATTGAAATTTAAATCAATATGGATGTGGTTTCACATATTCGTTTCAATTTTTTTTTTTAAATATATGACAATATCAAATTTGATGTGATTCCACATATTTTTTCAGCCTTCTTAACCATTAAACATCCAACACCATATCATAGCCAACTAGTGGTAGACTGTTAGTAGTAAACAATTAACTTTGAAAGTATTTATCTCAATATTCAAACTGAGTTGATTATAAATATCTTTACTAACAAGAAATTCTTCACTTGCCAGTCTAACGTTTAAATTCTCATTTTGATTTGCAGAAATACTCAAGATTTGGGTCCATTTTGGATCAATAAAATTATGTTTACTCCCTTGTCAACAACAATTCCAATTTTTAGTCCACAAATCTTCCTAACAAATCTCAATGATGCAGCAATTTTTTCCTCTAATGATTGCTCGGAAGGTAATTTCTAGGTTCTAAAAGAACTTCTTCCTCTGTTTTTTTTTTACACAAAACTTTTTTCATCCCTCCTCGTCCCCCTTTCCCTCCTTTTCACTGTGCAAAGTGGAGAATTGAGATAATATCACCAAACTATCTTCTTGAAGTTTAGCCAAAGAGTAAGCCAAAGCTATTCTTTTTGGAAATTTTAATTGCAATTTCTTTTTTTTTTTTTTTAAAGGATCAATGTATTGAGACCAGAACAATATTACAATGAAGCTCAAAGGCAACAATTGTCCAGCCAAACTACAGTAACATGCATCTCTGAAAAAAGATAGTCCTATCTCCTGTTAAGTAGCCTATATACAGACTACCAATCTACTCAAACAAACTAATAAGATGCTAACAAAACTAGTCTTCAATGAAAATAAGTAAACTATTTACATTGAGCGCTGCTCTTGAGTCTTTTGGATCTTTTTTTGTCGATCTTATCCCCTATGGTCCTTTTCCACCCCTGAAGAATTAGGGTCACTTCCCATTTTTCTTCAGACTTGGCTTTGAGATCCAAAGCTTCTATATAATCCGACTTATATCCTTCCAGAACCTTTCTTTCCATGCTTTCCTCTAAGACTTCCACCAAAGGCCCCTGTTCATCGTAAACCATGAACTTACCCATCACAACTTCACACTTTGCACCCTCCTCGATACTTCTTCCCGAATTACTCCGCTCTAAGTCTTCAAGACATCCATTCTCCGTTCTAAGAGCTTCCACCAAAGCTTCATCTTTAAGGATAAAAAAAAACTATTGGAATAAGAGGGTATTAGAGAGTGGGTTAGGCTAGTTGTGTGAAGATTCTTTGCAGCCGGGATAGTAAGGTTTGGGGGTTTTGAAGGTGATGGGAGGTTGGTTGATTCCAGGTCGCAGGTGATAGATGAGGATGAGGTGTTATTTCTAGGATTTTGGCCTGGCTTCGTGGGTTGGTTGTGGCCAGATTGTGAGGTGAGATTATGGTTTTTGGGCAACCAATGTTTGGGCACTTTAGTTGGGTTTTTAGGGGTAGGTTGGGTAAGTTTGACGTCGTTTGTTGGGCAAGAAAGGGTATTATGCCCAAAGACTTTGCACAAACTACAATGCCTTGGCCTCCAACTATACTCTACCCTCACTTCAAATGTCTCATTGTGCTCGGATTGAACCTTGAACGAGGTTGGAAACTCACTTCCAACTTGCATTTCCACACACACCCTTGCAAACTCAAGGATTCTTGCCTCGGATGTGATTTCGTCCGCGTATAAAGGGACCCCCACCTTGCTTGCAATCGCACTTAGCCCCGAGGGAGACCAATAGGTCATCGGAATTCCAAATAGCTTAATCCAATTTGGGAAAGTCTTGAATTCCTCCTTTCTAAGCTCAAAGTTCCTAGTCCAAGGCTTGAGAGAAACTTGTTGCCCAAAAATAACCCACGGTCCCTTTTTTAAAACCACATCCATACCCTCTTTCGCTTGAAATGAAAAGAAGTAGAAGCCTTCTTTGTTAACTCGAACTTCTTGTAAGCCATATTTTTCCCAAAGCGCCAAGGCTCTTTGTTGTAGAATTTTAAAGGGTATCCTTCTATCAAGTGAGTAGCCAACAATGGTGTTCTTCCACTTTTCCTCACCTTCCGTGGAAGTTCCATCACCTAGCTAAAGAAAGCCTTGCTCGTGAAGGGGGGGAGTGACAAAGGATAGGGTCATTCTCACAGAATTATTTTTTAGAAGACTAGCCCAGGGTTTTATGTTCAAAAGAGTCGGATACTCGCCTCCAACATTGAGACTCACCTCCGGACGAGGCAAGTTGGCCGAAATAGTCTTGTCATTCCCTAGGAAGAACTCCTTTTTATCTTCTTCCCCTGTTTGTCGTTCTATTTCCACAACCCCGGATTTAGCAGCGTAAGGGGGGATTTGTGGGTCTCCAATTTTGTCATAGGCCGATTCTCCATCATTGGAGGTAGCGGAGGCAGCAGTACACGTAGACGATGCGACCGGCAGCAGAGACAACCTCCCGGCCTCAACCCCATCCACATCCCTATCCTCCTCGTCCTCCTTCTCCTCGGAGGTGAACTGCTCCAATTCATCGTCGGTCAGGGTCTCGTACACGTGTACGGATGTGAGCTCCGCAAAGCTCACCCGCCGAGACTGCTTCTTAACGGTGGCGGCGGTGCCCTCGTTGGTCTCGGTGTTGTTTGCAGACATGGTACTTGGATATGAGCACACTCCAGGAGTTGCGGTTTGAGTTGGAAACCACAAAGGAACCCTTCACTAAACTTTCTTTAAGCATTTCATCGAACACCTTATGGGCACTAAAACTTTTATATCATAGTTAGCTGGAAAATGAAGCAGAGATCCAGGAATGACAAGGGATTAACACTAATAAACACTTTGGTAATGACAATTATAACACGGTAGGCTCAAAAGCCCTTTGATCGAATGAGATTGGGATTAGGGTTTCTGATAGTACATCACGAGAAGGAAATGATGAAGAAGAACATCCAAGAAATTGTGTTGGCTTGTGATATCACTCGATCTTTTCCTTTCTCTTCTCTCTTTAATGGTAGATTTCCAGATGGCATAAATTTTCCTCAATTAGGATCAACACTTTCCCTAGCACTTGGAAAACACTACTTCCTCAATACGAGAAGCAATCTGTAGCAAAACACTACGGGTAATCAAGTTGGTCATAAGTACTATATAAATGGTACAATGAATATTGTAATTTATTTCGTAGGCTGAGGTCTGATAGTGTTGATTTGGCTAAGGTTATAATTGCATATATTGTTTCGCAATTTCCTGTATGTTATCATTATCAATTCCATCCTTCCTTTTAATTCTAACTGCTCACCACCATACCATAATAAATAATGTTCTTTCTTTCTTGTGTGTATATTGTTTGTGTGTTCCATTTAATTTAATCAATGGTTGGGTGGCAGATTCATTCGGCCAGGCTATTTTACGAAAATCTGGTGCCTAGTTGTACCATTTATGATGTAGAATGTCCAGATCATTCATTCCGCAAGTTCACAGACGACGGTCGCTACCTGATTAGTTTCAGCAGAAATCATCAGGACCTGATTGTTTTCAGGACTTCCTGGCTCTCCTTCTCTTGCAAAGCGGGGGAGGAGGAGGTGGAAGATTGTGATATTCTCCCCTCTAAAGCCAACAAGTTCGATAGCTTCTTCACCCAGCTGTATTCTCGTCCGCTTGCTTCCACCAATGAGTTCATATGTAAAGATTTCTTCATTTATATTCAAAACAACCAATTTGGCCTCTTTGCAACTTCAACCCCACAAATTCCTGATCCACCACCTCCTCCTGCTGCTGCTGACGGAGGAGCACCTCCACTTCAAGGAGTTCCTTTCATTGAAAAGATAACATTCCATCTTATCAGGTGTGTGAGTGTGTGTGTATGTGTGTGTGTGTGTGTGTGTGTTCCCTTCCTCCTCTCTTTACCTCAACCATTGCAGCTGTGGCTATTCTTTCTGATCTGGTGTATTCTTCAAGGTTCTCATTTAAGATTTTGGCTTTACCCTGCCTGTCCTCTAGATTGGAAGATGGAGAAATACTTGATGAGAGAGTTTTCCACAATGATTATGTTAATCTCACCCATAGCATGGGTGTGTATCTTTATGAAGACTTATTGGCTATACTCTCCCTTCGTTATCAAAGAATACACATTCTCCAAATTAGGGACTCCGGAAACCTTGTTGATGTTCGAGCAATTGGCGAATTTTGTCACGAAGATGACCAACTTTTCCTCAACTCCAATGCTCAGGCAAGTGCTCCTACTTCCTTTAACCTACTTTATAGTTGAAGATTTGCAGCCACTTTTCTGTTTAGCATGGCTTGCAGCCATTGCTTGCTTGCTTACTGAATATTGATGTTTGTCTTGCACGGGCATTGGTTTGTGCATTAGTTCAGTTTGCCATTTCGGATTATGGATGTGAGAACATGACTTTTTGGAACATCTTTGTATGATGCACTCGCACATGCATGTTTTCCATAATTTGATTAAATTGCTCCGAAGGCTTGTCCATGATACAGTTGGGAAACATGGTTCAAAGTGGTTTGAAATATTTTCTAAACCATGTTTTAAGATCTCAACACAAAACCTGAAAACTCGCTCAACCAGAGAGCCTAAAATTTGATTCCCATGAGACTACCTTTTTCTGCTTCCTTATATTTACTATTGGCTCAAGACATTGCTGTCCCGGATTCCATGCCATTCAGCTTAACATTTTGCAAGATACAGCCCACACACACACACACACACGCACACACAAAAAAAAAACAAAAAAAAAACAGTCTCCATGTTGGTTAATTCTGTCTGCAGGATTTAGAATAGAGGTGTCAGAGTCGGGATCCTACACTGGAACTTTCAAAGAATTGGATCGTAATCCTACTTAAAGAATGAAATTGTGTAGTTTCCCAAAAAGAAACAAAATTTAGTGACAGTGAATGCCTTGTGTGACGCTATTTATCCAAAATGCTTACAATGTATTATAATCTTGATTTAAGGGATGGTATTCATCTAATGAGTGAGGAATGGAGTAACAGTAAAGAGCTGTAAGAAAAAGTAATAAAATTAAAGAAGTGAGCACGTGAGAGTTGAAATTGGAATAAGATATAGTTAGAAGTGACAAACATGAAATAATGGAAGATTTGGTCGGATTTGTTTTTGCTCTGATTATTACACTTTAACATCTATTAGATTGGCCTTACTATGGGCTTGTTTGGTTGCAGTTTATACGCTCCAGCTTTTCTGCCTTTTTGTTAAACGTTGGATTGCATTGGCTGCTCAACTTGTAAGCTGACTTATTAGTTGTTTAAGCCTAAATAAGCTAAAAGTTTTAAGTAGTTGGATGTGTCCATCTTTTTTCTTAGTCAGAAATAAGCTAGCTTATTTGTTTAAAAGCTGCAACCAAATGTATTAGCAATTAGGCGACAAATGCTACAACTTATGGTAACTTCTATTTCTCTGTAAAAAGGTACTGCAAATAATTGCTTTAGAAAAATCAAGTAAAGAAATGGATCGGATAGTATTGGGATCTGGATCAAGATTCTACAGTCCTGCATAAAAATCAAAAGATCCTACATTTTAGTTTTCAGAAATGGATCGTAAAATCGTGGGGTCGTTAGATCCGGATCAGGTTTTGAACAATCTTGGTTTACAAGAGATCCCACATACAGTTAATAATATCATACGATATTATTTTATCATATTTGAGGCGAAAAGATGAACTTGGTTTGATTAGTATTATTTGGATTGCAAAAACGACCCTGCGTCCCAAGTTAAAACTGGCATCCCTTATGTGCTTCAGTGGCTTGCAGATTAATTTATTTTTTTCTTCGAGTTTCTGTTTTTCTAAGCTAGTTTAGAAATTAGATGTATGTACAGTCTGAGCAGCATTTCATGTCACCTTGTTAAGTGGAGTTCATCCGTTTATGAATGAAAAGAAACAGAGATCCAGCTTCAGTTTTCTTTTGTCCCATAAATTATGTGAGCAATTAAAGATTTTTTATGCTAAACTTTGGCTAAATGTAGTATCTACTCCTCCCTGATTAGGAAACTTGCATCAGGTGTTTGTGAATCATGCTGGAAGTCCTTTCTTGAGTGGTATCAAACAAAGGTTGCTTTCTTTCGTAGTTCGTGGGATATGGACAGAAGAAACTGATCCAGCGCTGGTTGGTCATCTGACTATCAGTTTTTTTTTCTTTTTTTTTGTATCTTTTTGATTAATCATCCAGGATTTGATTTCAGCTACTGATTCCTGTTTCTTGACTCTTTGATTATACAAAAACCCTATCATCTATGGTAGAATAATTTTGATCCTCTTTCCACTGCACACATGCGGCTTGAGATACTATTGCCTCCTTACTACTGCTTATGTGTTAATCGGTTCAATAATCTACTTGCTTCTGTAAACCAGCTATTGAGTGAGAACAATTCTCTGCCAGCACCTTGAGCTCCTGCTGTTTGTCTACTTATGGTTGATTTTCAGCATTGAACATGATTTAGTTCATCGGTCCATCTATCTTCTTACTCTTAATGTATAAGGAGACATTTTAAACTGTACATGCTTAAGCATAAATATATGATATGTATCAAGAGAATAATAAAGAGAGGGAATCAAGTAGAGAAGTGAAATAAAGAGAAGACAAAAAAGGTGGAAGGAGGCAACACGATTCTTTATCATTCGCGATAACAATTTTAATCTGCATGACAAAGATGATAAGCCCCATATATATAGAACCCTAATCCAGAAAAGGAATAACATAGTTTAATTGGAAAAGGAAATAAGAATCATAAATCCTAATTAAACTTCCTAATAAATAAATATGACTAAATTAATAATGAATAATTCCTAAATTATTGAATTAAAATAACTCCAATTAGGTCTTTCTTCCTCTGCATCAGCTTTTCTTATCATGCCCTTCATCTGGAGACTTCTTATGTATAAGAATGGTATTTAGTGGCAGTGTTCTTCAATTATACTGTTCTTTCGTGGCATATCTACTTCATCCAAATGTTAAGTCTTAAATAATAGCCTCTTCATCCAGAAGAAGCCTGCATGAAGTGTGCAGCTATGTGACCAACGTAAGCATTGATATAACTCTGGATGAACTGGGTTTGATTTCCTTGTTTGTATCTAAATGATTTTGCTGATTAATTGCTAATTTTGTACTGTTACCAGTTGTAAATGCTAATAATCTTTTCCCCATCTTATTGAGTTTTTATCCTGAAATCTTTATACTGTTGCTTATTTCGTTTGCTTATCTTAATAATGTTGCTCTTTTGTTGCTTTAAGAGGTATTCATTGGTTTTATTGCTCTATCTTCTTGTGCCAGAGAATGCAATGCCTGAAGAAGAAGTTTTACTTTCATTTTCAAGATTATGTCGATTTGATTATTTGGAAGGTAGGATTCTAGCTAATACTTTCTATTTACTTGCTGGTTCCTGGCCCTTTGGAAAGGATAATCTTATGACTTAATCTAGATATACTATGAAATTCTTCTATGCTAATGAAATAGGGGAATAATGACAGGTACAATTCCTAGATAGGCACCACCTACTAATCAAGTTTGGCAGTGTAGATGGAGGGGTGAGGTTACCTCTTCTCTCTGACCCTAATTTAGTGTTTCTTTTTGTTTCCATGATTGTTTGTATGTACTTCCTTTTTCTTCCCCTTTTTGTGCCTGTTTTCTCTGTGGGAAGAAGTGTCAGGGTTTGCCTGTTGCTTCCTGTAACTCAATTTATTCCAGTTAAGTGAATGGCTATGTAGTCCAACAGCAGTCAAGCATTCACATCAGTCTGATAAAACACCATAATATGCTCTAGAATCTATACAGCTACACAGAATTTTGAAATCCTACGCTAATCTTGGGAGGGGCACTGTTCCTCTTTATGACTATTACTATATGAAGAGCAATGTGGTTCAGTTATCTAACTCTCCCCCTCACTTGTGGACCATCCGACAAGTGGATATAAATGGGTGTGCTAGAACCCAACATCAACACATGGTAAACCACTCTAAAATATTAAATGAAGGGCCTATATACTATGATATAAAAGGACCTACCAGGGGAAGGGGAGGAGTCCATTATAAACCACAAGCTAGATCAATGCTATTAAAAAGCTCTTATACTCTCCCTCGCTTGTAGGCCGTCCCAACCAGGCGCCAAAGAAGCGGGTTTAAACAGGTAAGGTAAAATCAATACTAATACCTGGTAAGCCTACTCTTATACCATATTAAAGCCCATACACTTCCCTATGAAAGACCTATCAGGGAAAGGAGAGGATGCCATTATAAACCACAAGCTAGATCGATAAAAAACCAATGCTGGAGAACAAACTCACTGTAACACCTTCGCCCACAACTTGTTGGGCCGCTCCAACACCCAACAAGTGGATATAAATGGATGGAGATAGAATGCAACATCAGTTCTGGTAATATGTACATTGGAGAATGAACATTGGCCCCTGAAATCACAATGGAGAACTGATCTACATCTCCTAATATGGAAGCTGCATAAATGCCCAAATGAATCTGAAAATTTCATAGCCCTGCAAACATGTGACTGCTAGTCTACCACTAAGCTACTATCAAAATGAGAATGTCAAGGAGTCTGTTGAAGGTGGCCCATGACCGTGTACTATAGCACTGTATGCTATATCCCTTTAGGGTCTTAATGTACTACACTTCACTTGAAAACATTTTGTCCCAATGCATGTGGTTCTTAAACACTGTTCAGTTTGCTATCTGAATTTTTCACATACGTCTATCATTTTTATAATAAAAAACAAAGTGGTAATGAATCAATTTCTCCTCACAAGCTAGACTAATTTGAACTAATCCTGTTCAGTGATCACTATGCTCAGATTTGCGATTTTGAGTCCAGCAATATAATTTGATCACATTCAAAATTTCAGATGTCAAGAAACGCTGATCATCATCCTGCATTTTTTGCTGTATACAACATGGAGACAACTGAAATTATTGCATTTTATCAGGTATCTGCTTATATCTTGATTTTGATTTTTTGGGAACTTACTAAGAGGATAAAAAACAGATGATGTTTTCTTTTTACCATTCTGTAGAATTCAGCAGAGGACCTTTATTTCTTATTCGAACATTTCTGCGACCATTTCCACGCAGCATCGAACAGTTCATTATACATGAATTTTATATCATCTCATGCAAATAACATCCATGCTTCTGAGCAACTAAAGTGCAATAGAAATAAAGCAAGCAGCTTCTCTCAGGTATATTCTCCCTAAAGTCGTTAATGTCTTGCATGTATTCAGCATTGTTAACCTTAAATTTGTTGCCTATTGGAGATTTGGACAGGATTGTAAATCTATCTTAGCAATGACAAATGAATTTACATAGCCTTTTTACAGTTACTATAATGGGTACTTTAGTTTTGCAGTTTGTCAAGAAGATGCTGGCCTCCCTACCTTTTAGCTGTCAGTCACAAAGTCCTTCTCCATACTTTGATCAATCTCTCTTTCGATATGATGAAAAGGTCTGTCACAAGTTGCATTTAGTTATAACGAAAATGGCACATTATTGCTGGTCCCCAACTAGGTAGTCAAGAAGACACATTAAGATTGCACTCCATGTTCTCAGCGCCTACTGCCTGCTGGTGGTGTTCTGAAAACAATTGTAATCTTTTCTTTTTCTTTTTCTTTTTTGAAGGCTAGATTTTATGACAGGTGGTTACCTACAGATATGCACATTTCCTTGATTCATAATTATTTTTACTTTCTGACCCCTCGGGAATAAGGCACATTATGATGCCCTTTTTAGCTCTTTGCGCAGCAATCGTTTTTTAAAATAAAACCTGTGTCATGGTTCTGAAAAGGTTAGGATTGCATTTATTCCCATTATTTCAGTTGATTTCTGCTACCGACCGGCATAGACAGTCAACCGACCATCCTATCAAGTTCATTTCAAGGAGGCCGCCACATTCCCTGAAGTTTAAGATTAAGCCAGGTAGGTCTATAGGATCGCTAAGAGACAGTTATTTGAAGAATTGAACAGTTGTTTTGATTTGCTTGTGACGTTTCCCTTTGACCTAACTTGACAATGATGCCATTGGCTTTCCGACCAGGGCCAGAAGCTGGTAGCATTGAGAGTCGGACAAAGAAAGTTTCTTCATTCTTATTCCATCCGATTTTGCCGCTTGCTCTCTCTATCCAGCAGACTTTGTTTATGCAACCATCAGTTGTCAATATTCATTTTCGCAAATGAGAATATGTTTTTATCTGTCAATGTCAATTTACCATCTGTAACAACTGTAGTGGGAAAGAAATTCATCACGATAGACATATCTACAAATTCTTTTGTTATGTGGCATTCGAGCTTTTTGCATTTTCCCATGCTCGCCACGCCCTTAGTTTGTCCCACTTTTGGATTACAGTTTCGGGAACCAGAGCTATTAAGCTTCCAGCAGAGATGAAAATCTCAAAGCTCATCACACTGTTTCATAAGTCTGGTTGCTCACATTCATCACTTCTGCAGTTCATATCCGAAGTTTTCTCGTACTTGCTCAGTTCATCTCTGGTAATGGCTTCCATCTTTTATTTGGACATCCGGGGTGGATTAACACTATGCTTGATATCTGTGGAATATGTGACTTTTGAACCATTCATACAAACCATTCATACAACTTGCGGATAAGACGAGAAGTTAGAATAGTACATGCAAGAGGAGTTGATCAAGGCAATGATAGCACGACCAAAAGTCACTGGCCAGTTGGAGAGACTAGTATGGAATTGTTTGTAGAATAGTATATGCAAGAGATTTTTTATTTGATTTTATTTTAAAGGTACATGGAAGAGGAGTTGATCGAGGCAATAATACTAGCCATTTATACATTTCTTTTCCTATATAATCGGCTGTCTTCTAAGAAAATCCCTTGCCTAATTGTGCCATTAGGTTTTATCAAGTGATGCAATTTTTTTTTTTTTTTCTTTTTCAACTCCCACTGCTATAGTTGTCATTTTTGTTAATTTTCAGACTGATCAATATTAATGGAGTGTGAATTTTGCACTGATTGTCCCTTAATAAATCATCAATAAATACTGCTCAAGAAATTTACATTGATGAGTCAACATAGATTTAGATGGAGGTAGATATAAAATTCCAAGGATGTGGGAGGTTTTCGGTCCAATCATTGGTTTCTGAGATTAATTTCTTCGTTCCCAAACAAAAATCCCTGGATCACTTTTTGCAAGGAAAGAGATTGCTTGCCTATTGAGATGAGTAGAATGCATAAACCATTTCTGTGAAAGGATACGGTGGGATGGTACAAAAGTGAATGGAATTTTATCAGACCGATCGTACTTGCTTATATATAATCATATATCTATATTCAGAATGTTAAAAGTAGATCGGATCATTAATCTTTGACCGGTCATTAATCCATTTATAACATCATATATCCTACTAAACTTTTAATTGTCATGTTTACTACAACTTCCAAGATCCAAAGTAATATTTTTGAATCCATCCATGTGCATAAATATATTTGCATTCAACTACATTTAGTGTTCTCTTTACAGCATGTAAAATAGGATGCGTCGAGATAATAAATGATGTGTAAGGACTGACAAACTTTATTTTTGCTTTCAAAACCTATTTCTACACAAATCCCAAACCCTCGAGGGAGAGGAATAATTCAGAGGTGCCGACAAACTCTCTAACGTAACAGCATAATTATCAGTTGCGAAGACTCCTGCACAAGCTACCAAATAACTTTTCATCCATGTCATACCTTCCTCCTATAACCTACGTGACAAGTTAACAAACAAAAAAACGATATATTAATATTGAATAGGAAATTCTCCGAGAAGATTATCTTGTGATTACAACACAGATCCGGTGACAGCAAGACAAACCTCCTTTGAAAAAAACTGTTTCCCCTCTTTTTCTGCTAGCTTCTCTCGCATCCTTCTTCACCATCGCGTGAAACCCCCTACTTTATGTATGTAGAAAAACAAATGAAAGCTCGACTCTATAGGTAAACTCGAGTCAGTTCGGCACATTGTAAGACTGATATCAGCACCTGCCTAATCCTGTTGTGTTTGCACGATGCTTATCTGCAAGAAGCATTTGTGGAACAAGAAAATAGATGATAATGGCCGAAAACACATCCACACACCCCTCCCTCTCTTTTAAAATTGTAATAATCTCAGTAGCAAATTTAATCAAAATAACAATGCTTAAAGGAAAGCATTTACATCTTATGCTTTTGAACTAAATTGTCCTTAAAGCCACTGTATGGCATTGATTGATATACATCAAAGGTTTTTCCACTAGGCCTTTGAGTTCTGGAATCTAGGAGACAATTATAGTGCTCCCGAAATTTTACCTTATAGGTTGTTGCCTTGGAATCCACAATGAAAGTATAAACCAGTAAATTTATGTAGTGGGACGAGTCATGGTTGATGCACCACGCCCCATAGGAATAAATCCGTTAAGGCCTTCAACTAATTCTTCGTTTTCCAAAGAATCTGGAAATGAAAAACAATAGAAATGAATCTTCATTTGAATAACCAACAAAATTATATTTGAAATCAAGTTAAAACCACTCAGAGCTTTCAACCTATGAGAAATTCGAAACCTGTATTGATTTTTCTTTTGCTTGTTTTAAATTCCATATACTAATGGCAAACTGATGACATCATCAACATGATCTTCAGAGTATCTTAACACTAACTTGCTATCCATCATGATATCTATTTTGAATGCTCCAGATTTTATAAATTTAACAGAACTATAAAAAAATGCCAATTGATTTGTATTATAAGAACTAAAAATACTATTGATATAAAAAAGAGAACTAAAAAGAGAATTACTAAAAAATGCCACTGACTAGTGATTTCATTGCATATGGATTACCCCCTTCCAATGTTCCTTCTAAGTCAATATCACATACCAAAACAAGTGAAAAGGTAATGGAATTCATTGACCTTGAACTTCTCCAGCTTGAGACCCGGCAATACCAATGCAAGAATACAAGGAACTGTCATCTATTTTCAATTGTTCATACGCGAGGTAGATGTCTGCAATAGTACACCTTTCGTACAACAATGCGAGATCCTTAATGCATGAAATGTCCTGTATGAAAAAATCCCAATGTGTCAAGTAAGAATACTACCATAATAATAAAATGAACTCTTTTCACATGTTAAATAACAACCCAAGAAGCACGTAATGCTCAATTGCCATGGCAGTATCAAGCATTGACGATTGAAGAACACATGTTTGACATTAATGCATGCTTTTGCATTATACGAGGACTCGACTAGCATAAATATTAACAGATTCATATCAAACATAAATAACAAGATGGTGATTCAAATTTAGTAATGAGATATTCAGCATATTTTCTAATCAGTTGGGATATTATTTAACCGTAATATCAAATTCAATTTGATTGTTTTAAATTAGGTAGTGCTCATCTTTTTTAAGATTTCTAGTTAAGGCCTCCAAATAGGATCTCTATGATGTATTATTTCCTTAGGTGACCTTTTTATGAAATATAAACAGTGGTGTTTACTGAAAAATATGACTCTTTATTTGAGTCTGGGA
>MKEJ01030544.1:0-11808 GCA_001753735.1 Embelia ribes
CCCTTTATGATTATGGGAATTATACTTTTGATCCCAAGTCATAACCAAATTTTGATTTCTATGTTGAAGAATCATATTACCCTCAATTTCCTTATTTTATAAATTTTTAAGCTCAAGTTTGATAAAAATAAAGATATATCATCACATTTCTTAGAAAAGCATATTATATTTATACATGTAATTTATTTTTTGAAAAAATTATAATAAAAAAAACTAGAAAAAAGGATACCATTTAAGGCTCAAATTTAGAATTTTTTCAATTATTTTAACATATAATCTGACTTTCACTTTACCCTCGGAAAATTTTTGGGGGTAAAGTGAAGTAGAAATAAAACTTCATGGGGGAGAGTGTAATTATATAAACCTCAAGGGTATTCTGAAATTGTCAGAAATCTTATGGGGGGCAAACTATAATTTACCCTAGATTCGATCATTTTCAACTTGTTTCAAATTTTGAACCCAAAATCACTTCCTGGAAAGTTAAATTTATGGTTTCTTAATTGAAATTTTTGCAGAGCACATTTTTTAACATTTTTATTAACCTACATTATATGAATATTTATATATATACTGGAGTGAAACCCGTGCGTTGCACAGAAAATTTATTTATTTTTATATTTTTTAACATAATTATTTTTAAATTATTAAATAATTTGTGTACAAAAATTTATTGCCCAGTGACATTAATCATGAGGATAAATATTCTATGTAGACAAATTATTGATAAATATAATTTTTTATTTATGATTAATCAATATGTGAAATCAATTTTTTTTAATTGAAAAGGAATAATTTGCTTATACCACAAAACACATCAATACATTAGATTTTGGTTGTGATAGTATCCAGATATAAAAATAATCAAAGAAAGTAAATTGTCTATAACTTTTTCATGGCTAATAAACTAATTTAAATATACTTTAACATCAACGGTACCACTAAATAATTCCATAGTATGCAAATTATGAAACATAAATTTGGATCTAATCTAAGTTAATACCAATATATAGAGTGACTTTGTAATTTGTGAGTGTTTTGATTTTATAAGAGATTTTATAATTTGAATTGAAAGATCACTTTTTAAAATAAAAATTCGATCGGTAACATAAGTTTTTTCTTATAAATGCAGTAACAATAGAAACTTGTAAATGAAAATCATATATCTAATGCGATTCCCTTTTTTTCTTAATAATAACTATTTATCACACATTGAATTAAATTCATTATGTTATTAATGAGTTACAACTGAAAATTATAAACTCAAAGAAATGATTTTCCCACTCTTTAGTTTTGTTTTGAGGCTTTTATGCATCGGCAATTTAACAATATTTGTCATCAATTTAAGTATATTAATTATGATTGAAAAGAAGTAACGGTTATATCTAATATGTATCTAATAATAAGTATTTAAAAATTTAAATATAAATAAGAGAAAGGGAAAACTCAATTATGATTGGAAAAAAGTAACAGTAGTATGAATTAATTATGTTATTAATGTATTGCAACTGAAAATTATAAACTGGTAGGAATGATATTCCCACTCTTTAGTTTTTATGCGAATAAATACTCCGCCCACAAATTATTCATAAATATAAATTTTTGTTTATGATTAATCAATATGTTGAATCATTTTTTTTTAATTGAGAAGGAATAATTTGTTGATAGCATAAAACAAACTAGTACATTAGATTTTGGTTGTTAAAGTATCCAGACATAAAAACAATCAAATAAAGCAAATTGAGTGATTTTTTCTTGACTAATAAACTAATCTAAATAGTAGTGTGCAAAATTATGAAACATAAATTTAGATCTATTCATAGTTAATACCAACGTATAGTGAGACTTTGTAATTTGTGAGAAATATGATTTTATATTTTATAATTTGAATTGAAAGATCACTTTTTAAAATAAAAATTATATAGGTAACATGAGTTTTTTGTTATATATATATATGCAATAAGAATAGAAACTTATAAATGAAAATCATATGTTTTATGGGATTCCCTTTTTTTCCTAGTTACTATTTATCATGCATAAAATTGAATTTATTATGTTCTTAATGAGCTGCAACTAAAAATTATAAACTGAAATAAATGATTTTCCTACTTTCTAGTTTTGTTAAGAGGCTTTTATGTACCGGCGATCTAACAATTTTTATCATCCATATAATTATATTAATTATGATTGAAAAACACAATAACGGTAGCATCTAATAAGTATCTAATATGAAACTGAAAATAGAGAGAGAATGGTGCTGGCCATTACGACATTTTTTAATTTGAAAATTTTGATGTAAAAAAATTGATGGAATTTGAATAATTTTTCTTGAACAAATAATAAAAATACTTGTGAAGAAATAAATGCACTACCTATTGATTTGAAATTTGAATAATTTGATGTAAAAAAAATGATGAAATTTGAATAATTTTTCTTAATGAGTTGAATTGAATTTATTATGTTATTAATGATTTTTCCTAATGAATGACTACTTCGAATAATTATGATTGCAAAAAGCAATGTTAGTATCCGATTACAAGTATTTAAACATTTATTATATATATAATAAATAAGAAAAAGGAAAAACTTAATTATGATTGGAAAAAAGTAATGGTATTATCTAACAAGTATTTAAATATTTAAATATAAATAAGAAAAAGGAAAAAATATTATTTTTGAATTTTACGCTTTTATTTATGGGGTATGAAATTCAACGTACGTTTTATTTTTTATATATATATATATATATATAATTGAACATTAATATTTTACTAGAATTTTATGTTTACCTAAATAATTATATTATTGTGATTGACGTTTAGCAATTATTATATTTACTCCTTTATACATTTTTTAATTGATGATTTCCTAGGCATAATCGGATTTCTACACAAAATGAAAATGAGATGTTATATTTCAGTTGTATTTTTATTTTAAGAATATATGAGTCCGTTTGAAGGTAAAAACAAATTAGGGAGTTGAAACTGCATTTATATTTTAAGAATAAGAATATGTGATTTCATTTGAAGGTAAAAAAGAAAATTTTAAGAAGCTGATGTATAATTTTTATTAGAAAAATCTGACCTTGAGAAAACACAACGTATTACTTTATTATTTAGAATTTAGATACTTGTTCTCCTACCTTTTTTTATTTTACTTCGGTTAGTTCAAGTAATAATACTAATTTATAATGTCAAATGAATTTCGAATTTATATTTAATGAAAATTACAATTTTCTCATGATTAAGTAAATAAAAATATAAACTTCTTCATTCAATAAGTTAAACAAAACACGCTTATATTAATCTGTCATTTGAAATCATAGCAGAATTGTAATTGTAGAATTACTAAGTATAAAATAAGCTATTAATTTTAATTTTTATATATTAATATTAATTAATTCCTAAATAGAAACTGCATCTATAAAATCTCAATTCTATAAAATTTACCAAATACTAAAATTTTCCTGCACGCTCCCTTGGTAGAGAGAGAGTGGGGAGGGCTCATAAAAGCTACGATGGTGTTGAAAGAGCTTCTAAACGTTAATTTAGTATTACCCGCTGCTCTACCATGGTCTCTCTTCAGCTAGCCAATGTATTTTTGGATTCTAAATTAGATTTCTTTATGATGTTTTATGAGACAAAAAATAATTATATATCTCTCAGATCATTTTTGCTTCAGTTACAATTGAAATTGATGCTAAATCACTTTCCTTAATAAATATAGTGACTAAAAAAGCTTCATTGAGATTGTTGGCAATTCTTGGAAAAATATTACCTTTTATTTTCTTTTTTTAATGATTAATTGGAATTAATTCTTTTTCTTAGTTGATTCAAAATATTCTTTTTTACTTGGGGATCTAGATCAATTGTTGTTATCTGACTAATATTCAGCCTACTAGAATGGTTGGAAAATTAAAATTAACAAGAAAAAACAGGGCTTTATTGATTCTTTAACCGATTTTAGATTGAAAAAACAGGGCTTTATTGATTGCTCTTTTTCTTTTTGTTTTCCCATGTGGGAATCAATCTTTCTTTTTTTGTTGATAAAAAGACTGCTTCTTTTATTTATTATTATCTTTTGGGACCTATTAACATATCAATTGCCGCTAACTAGAAAGGAAGCAAAAAATATTTATAAAGAACAAATAGGAAAACATAGCAAAACCCAAATGATTCTTCAATCTATTTTAGTTGGAACATAACGTAAACAAATTCATCTTTTTCTTTTTTCCTTCTCCATTCAATTTGTTAGACCATATATTTAGTAAGATTAGATTTAGTCTCTAGAAGTTTGACACAATTTATAAATTATAACTCTCCATGATTGGGTCTGGAATATAATATTATTCTCCATGATTGGGTCTGGAATATAATATTATCAGACATAGAAGTGTAGAAGCTTGTTATTGACATTAATATATTTTAGCTTTTACCTACTTCTCGAAATTGAGCTCACCATCTACGTCATGGAAGCATAGAAGAGGAAAAAGAAATAATCGAGTGTAAAAAATCTGGTTTGTTATCATAGTCTACCTATAAACATGCAATGGGCTCTACTTGGTTTTATATTCTAATTCAAATTGATTTCTAGAATTGAACACAAAGAAAAAAACAAATACTACAGAACAGTTAAAAATGACTAGGAAATATTGGAGAAGATAGCTATCTATCTAGATTTGGTTTGAAGTCGTTTCCGATGTGTGTTGTTTGTTGAACTTGTTATGACACTCTTTATTTGCAATGTCAATTTTCGGAAGCCGGCAAAGATTAACCATACAAGTAGTTTGCCTGGTGAAGTACTTGTCTGCATTCCGTCTCTCTTGACTTTAGAGGAAGCAGCGGTTACGAGTGTCCCTTCAAGTAGATACTTGAAAAAAAATTTGTGGAGTTTTATCCCTATGCAAAGCTTTGTTGTTGCAGACAAAGTTCTCCCTAATGGCAAAATACCTTTATATTCATTATCAAATGAATATTGGTTCTCAAATAAATATTACATCTATGTTCTTCTCCTATCATCTTGATGTATTGACAAAATGATAGCTATTTCTAAAAAAAATTATTAAAAATATTTCGAATGTCATGCATTTCTTAAAAGGTAAGTGTCTGGCATCTTAAATTGAAGAGGCAAGCACCTTAAGGGACTAAAGCACTAGAGCCTAGCCCTGGGCAAGCGCCTAGGCATTGCCCTTTCAATGACACCTAGCCCTAGGGAAGCTCCTAGCCCTAGGGGTGCGCCTAGGCATTGCCCTTTCAATTACACCTAGCCCTAGGGGAGCTCCTAGCCCTAGGTGAGTGCCTAGGCCTTGCCCTTTCAATGGTGCCTTCCCATAGATTCTTAAGGTGTCCAGGCCACGCCTTGGCTAGCTTAGACGCCTCGGCAAGTGCCCAGAGCACCTTTAACAACACTGGCAAAATCCCAACAATAATCTATGCAGTATAGTAAATACAAGATAATAGAGATAAATAGAAATCAAATCCCATATCATTCACCTTGATTGTTAATGGGCCGCATAAGCAACAACTTCAAATATTCTCATGAATTCATATCTCATACGACGTATATATAATTATAATTGTGAAACTAAATCAGTACAAACACGAATACATATATACACATATATGCTTAAATAAAAATACACACGGATATATAAGACACATACCAGAACTTGGACTTTGCTCGAACCTCGTTGGTGGCCCAAAGCTTCATCCTGTATATCTTAGGACGCTCATACGTCTCTGTAGGCAGAGCCCTCCCCACAACCTGGTACTGATGAATCTGCACATAAACAAAGCATCGTTATATACATACACATACACTACCTGTATATATACATGAGCGAGTGGGACACGCACCCTGATAGCCACCATTTCCGCAGATCTCTCTCCCTCCCACTCTCTCTCTGCGAGACTGGCGTGCGAGAGAAAGAGAATTGGGGTTTGGTGCGCCTTATAAAGGAGGCTGATATGCGGGAAGCCCTAATTCCGAGTGATGACCGAATTGACTTTTTTACCCCTGATCGGCTGGCTTGGTTGACCGCTTTGAAGTTTTTTTAAAAACATTAGATAACATTATTTGATGAAAAATTGCAACCAAAGGAACTGTCAGATGTGTGGACAATTAATATATCTACAAACAAAGTCACGAGATGTTTGGACAATTGATACATTAGTGCCCTTAGCTTGTTATGCAAAAATAGGGATGAGAAAAAATTTCTTGGACTGACCCGACTTGAATAAATCGAGTAAAAATTTAGAATTACGGGAATCACTTGAACCGATGGAATAAAACTAAAAGAATGCAAAAAGGGACTTAACTATCTCTGGGTCGGCCCTAGCAATTAAAGGTTTGATATGTTTTAGGTCGGCTTTATACATATACAATATGCCAGTGATGCAGTTGCTACTTTATATATATTCGAAACTAGCATACTTTTAAGTGTCAATTTTATTTTGGTAAGTGATGGATATTATCGTATTTAATTTTTTACTATTCATGGAATATTATACAGGTTTTGTTTACATAGTTGATTTCAGTCTATGCATTTTGTTATTTTTATTTCAAAATTGATATAAACGAAATGTGGGTGCAAATATGGGTGTGTTTCTCAATTGAAAAAACCATCCAGAGCATGTATATGGGTGTGTTTTGGGAAATGCTCATTTCATAAATGTTTGGAGCTTGGCTTTGTGTTTTGGAGCTTGTGTTTATGAACTCGTAACACACAATTGTTTTAGTTTTTCATCGTTTTAACATATAATCTTCGAAATTCTTTAACAACCATTATGAAACATATTTCAGATCCTATCAAAATTATGTTAAAGATAATGCATAAAATTATGCAATGAACCTAATTAAAATGAAGAAATATGTCACAGAAATTGCTTTATTACTTTAGATTGGATATGGAATGCACCGTAATGGTAATTATTTTTCAACCCTTAATAGGACAACCTAGTCATAAAAACTCATTCAAGTACAATAATACTTATTTTACTTTTAATATGTAGTAATAATCTTTCGTTAAATATAGTCGTCAATGTGATCTAGATATGTACAACTAATCAATCATATAAGCGAACACATACTAAGATGGTCTACATTTTGGTTGATGCAAGTCGAGTTTTTTTCGAGTTGCTCGAACTTTAATCGAATACGAATCGAGTTTGAATTCTATACTTAATCGAGTTCAAGTATAAAGAAACTCGGCCGGCCCAATACTGGACTCGTTTGAATTCACGACAAGCTCTATTTATCTATACATGCATATATATTCATATTTTATATTTAATTAATAGATTAAAAGAAAATTGAGCTTAACTCGAGCTGTTTTTACATTTTCAACCGAAAAGATTTCATTTTCACATTTCACATAGCTGATTAATTTTTGTCATTTGTAAATATAAGATAGCAATAGAATTAAATCAATTAATTTAATAATGATTGAATAGTTTTAAAATAGAAATTGAAATTATTTTTGGACAGCAAACGGAAAGACATCCTTTATTTGTGCAAGGAGGGCGTAGTTATTTATTGGGTAAATATCGTTTTACCCCCTAATCTACCACTCGGTTTCAGTTATGCCCCTCATCCACGATGTTTTACAACTCGCCTCCTCATTCTTCGATAAATAACTAAAGTACCATTTCGGTTAAAACTCTATTAAATAAAATAATATATTAATTTTAGCCGACCAAAGAGCCCTAATTCATCTTAACCTTTCGGCCGTGTCTCCTCGTAGATGTACTTAATGCAGACGAGTATAAAATTTATGGAGATAGCTGATTTTATATATAAAAAAATTTACAAATAGCTGATTTTATATAAAAAAAAATTACAATTTAGATTTAATATTAAAATTACAAATAAAAAATTTTACACAAAAAATTACGGCTTGAAAAAATTATTGACTAATTGTAATCCCCTTTATCAATAGACTATGTCCGTCCCTTTTTCTCCTTTACTCCTAACTCTACCTTTATGAGTCATAATCACTCTCTTCGGTACATACGTGATATGTCCCTATCTTATACTATTACAGTATTGAAACCCATGATACATAAGTAATTTATTTGCGTATTTTTGTGTCATTACGTTATGGGTGTTGAATATTCTTTTGTATAAAAAATAATGGACTGTTTTGTACCAAAAATACTGGACTCGGGGCTACTTGACATTATGCTAGTAAAATAATACCCAGCAAATCTAGACCGTTGTTTTCTAAATTGGCAATTGAGACTATTGAATTGTTCTCAATTTAAATTTAATACCATTATGGTAGTAACTTTCTACTTTCCCCCCCTCAACTTGGTCTTTCGCCCGTCAACTTGGTGGAATCATTGTCCCTAAATTATAAATTGAGGGGCAATCATCAAAAACACCCCTTAGATGTCACATTTTGTCAATTTAATATTTTTATTTTATTTTTTATCAATTTCATCCCTTAAGCTACATTAAATCACCAAATAAGTTATTTTGCTGTATTTTGAACCTTTTTGTCTTTTCCTTCTAAGGATTCACTATGTTTAATAGAAATTATGCTGTGAATTGTTTCGACAATTGAGATTAATCATAAATGTATACCTTTCAAATTATTTTTATTTTAAAATATATAATTACCAGTAAATACATAATTCAAAAAAATTTTAAATTTTTACCAGTAAATACATCATTCACGCATGAAAAACTTTAAGATTATAAAATTTTAACCATTTACTATAACTGATTTAAAAATATTACCTAAGTCAATGGCAAAATGGTCCAAAAAGTAGCAAAATTACTTAATTGATGAATAAATGAAAATGGGGTGGTGAAATGGATACAAATTGAAACTGTGTAACTAAATCGATAAAAGGTGAAACCTCGGGGGTGTTTTTGATAATTTCCCTAAATTGAGATATTCGGAATGATCCCACGCGATACCCTAAATTTGAAATAGAACTGAAAATGAACAGTAATTACTTAAATGATCCAACAAAATACGCCCCTTTCTCTCTCTCTCCTTAAGTCTTATATGTCATAACTTCCTAGCCCATCTATCATCTCGTCTAATTAGTAAATAATATGTTCGGTTTCATATTATGAAAGTAAATACTTAAATATAATGAATTTCATTATTTTGTGTTGATTTGATCCGGTTAGTATTTCGTATAAAATCTTTTTTTACTTTTAATGTTAATATCAAGATCTGAAATAAGGATCAAATGTAAAACTAAAAATAATATAGTCAGAAAGGTGGAAAAGAGAAATGGACGTAATTGTGGCGACATTTCTTTTGGGGAGGCTGGTAGAGACTAGTTTGTAGAAGAGGAGAGAGACGATTTAGGAAAGACGAGTGAAGAGAGGGAATAGGATAATCTGGTCATTAAATTAGATTTAATTAAAAGAATTATAATAAAATGGTAGTTTGGGCATTTATCTAAAAATAAGGAGGCCTATTGAAACTCATATAGATAAAAGGGGTTAAGCAAGATAGAATGGCAGATAAAGGGGGCAAATTGGAATTTACCCTTCAATAATAGGTAATAGCAAATTTAGATTTAACAATAGATTGCCAAGCCGTTAAGTAATATGGGGATAGTAATTTCATCCGATTTTAATGGTCCAATTTTTGTGGGTTTTTTTTTCAACAAAATATTTTTTTATTATTTTCACAAAATAATCAATATGGTAAAATTAAATAATTTATAATTATCGTAAAAGTGTCTTTCAAAAAAATTTTGGACGTAATTTTTTTGTAATGTATTATATACGTAATATCGTTTTTGCACAAAGTTTATCCAAACTAATTTTGAATGATATTGTAACGATAATTATAAAATAATTACTCCTATCGTAATAATAATTGTCAAAAAAAATTAAACTACAAATATATTTTGTAGAAACTTAATGGAAATGGATGCTAGGAATAGCGATAAAGTAATTACGCTCGTTCCCAAATTGTGACGGAAGCAAATAATAAACTTGGCCTTAACGCAATAATAGGATAATGTACTATAATAAAAAATAAATAATGATATATAAAATACATTGAAATATAACATTGGAAAAATATGTCCAAACCAAAAGTAAAAAATTCACGGGACTATACACTAACAAAATAAACCCACTAACTAGTAGAAATAATACAACTTTACTTCATGTAAATACTAGGGATATTAATCTTAAATAGATATAAGAGTATAATCACAAAAATAAAGCAATAGAAATATCCAAATAAAAATCTTGATAATCAACAGAAAATCCTAAAATAACGGTTAATTCATCAATTACAAATGAATTCTACTATCAATTTCCAAGAACAAAATTTTATCTCCTCGAACATCTTCTCTAAAAATTCTCAAAATAATTTTTATTTTATTTTAGTGTAATTTATTACGGAAAATTCTTATATCTTTGTGCAAAATAGAGCCCTAAACTAAATCAAATTCACCGAAACAACAAGAATAACGAAAGCGCTACTGTCTCAATATGTGTTGCGACGCTGCAATCGGAACAGAAACTTGGGCTTTTAATTAAAGCCTAGACCAAAAATTACATCATGGTCCTTATAGTTTCTCTAAGCTAACAAAAGTGCAATATTAAATCAAACTTGCATAATAAATTTTCTTAAACTTTCAATTAACGACCAAGACTTCTAAATTGGATACACTAGTCCTCCTACTTGAAGGTACACCGAACAAATCTCTCCTTACCGATAAGTAGGAGAGATATTCCAAACACGACACCAAACAAATCACCAAAGTTAGTTATTTTATTCTTGAACTCCAACAATTCGCAAAATAGATTTTTTTTCAATTGAGCATAAATAATTTGCAAATTCAAATTTTCGTTACCAAGCAAAAACAACTTGGAAAGTTGGGTTTCATCAAACAATTACCAACAAGTCAACAAGTTGCTCCCGAAACACTAACAGGGTAGCCCCACATAAGCGGATGTGCAACACTTATCAATTATCCCATGAAGCAACAACATTTTCAAGCCTCTAGCAAATATGGAACCACCAATGTTCTTACGAAGCTATCTTTTTGCCATCCCAATCTTTACTCATTCCATGAAACAACACTCGATTCGATAGTCAATGAAGAATCAACAAATGGACACAAATCATTCAAACCACAAATAACAGTCATTGCAGGCTCATCAACAAATATCGAAATAACCCCTTCAATTTACAAATGACCCTCAATGAATCGTACTTGATCACAAGCACCATCACCACACAATTCTACATCCATCACCAAATCTCAGTGTACAGAGTCTAGTACACTTGCGACCTTAGTAGGTCCAAAGGAAACCTTCCTCACTATGGCACCAAGGCTATAAGAAATCTTAAAATGACCATTGCTAATCATTAAGCTTCCCATCCATACTACAAAAAGGTTAGAGTGTTTGTAGCCATAAGTAATCACCATTGAACCCTTGGTGAGTTCCCAACTCTCCCCCAATAATGTATTACAATAGCCATCTTTAGCTAACCAACCTACAGAAAGAATGTTGAAGCCAAAGTCGGGAATATGCTTCGCATTCCTCAAGACTAACCTAGTGCCATTGTTGGTGCACAAATCAGCATCGCCTATACCCACAAACTTTGATAGACTATCATTACCCAAAGAAGCATAATCTAAATCATAAGCTCTATAAGAAGATAATAGCTCATGACATCGAAAAACATGAGTAGATACACCGCTATCTACCACCTAACATGAATCATCCCATAATTTATCTGCCATCACAAACAAACAAGAAGACATAGTAGACATACAAATTTTCTGGGATGTAAAAATGGACCATATGTCTTAAAACCCAATT
>MKEJ01030555.1:0-30504 GCA_001753735.1 Embelia ribes
GTACCTTAAAAAAGTACACATATGCTCATCAATATTGAATCCCAAACGGGAAATTAAGGCTTTGTTAATCTATTAACACTAAAAGATAATCTAACACTCTAATTTCTAAATCAAAACGAACAAAATATTGGAATAAAATAGCTTACATGTGCTCGAAGTGAGGAGCAAGAGGGTGGTGAGTAAGAGGGGGCTTGATAGAAGAGATGGGTTTAAGGCTTCCTTCAGCCTAAATCAGAATCACAAAGTATTAAGAAGAGGACAAATAAGGGAAAATAAATTTCAAGAAAAAGAGAACACATAAAGGGAAATATGAAGCACCTGTTGAGGATGAAAAGCTCACAAAAATGCATAAAGTGTAACCAGTAGTGTGTAACAGCAGGGGAGAGCATGGAGGGCACGTAGCTGAAATATCATAGAAATTTAAATAAAACTCATGCATATTAAATAGCTTATCATAAGAAAATAGATTTTTAAAGACCAACTAATCACTTCTTGATATGAAAATATACATAAACGTAAGCAGTATTCTGACCTGTTAAAAGCACAATTACACTATCACAAAGCAAGCATAATGGAAATTAAACCAAGCAAAAAACTAACACGAAGGAGATAAATAGAGTGATGATGATGATAATGATGATGATGGCGTAGTGGTGGTGAGTAAGGTTGTGGCTAACCCTGGGAATAAGAAGAATAAGGTAAAGGCGGATAATATGTGGACGATGACTGCATCATGTTGGAGGGAGACCCAGATAAGTCGGTCGAGGTTGAGAGCGACGACAATGCTCAGGATGAGGATTTGGTGATTACCGCCGAGAAGGGCATTGCTCATATCTCAATTTTATATTTAAGTTTAGGTATCTTATGAGGGCATTACTCATATCTCAGTCTCCAATTGAAAGTTTGAAGTATATAGATTAAAATTTAAATGCGAAAATAGTTGACCTGGTGGGAGTACCGTAATCAAAGATAACAAATTGCAAGAAATCTTTTGTCTATAAAGAACTATCTTACATGAATCAGAATGTTAGACATTCTAAATTAAGTAAATAAGTCAGCTTACTTCTTATTTACAAAAATACTCGATGCATGCCGTAAAAAACTTTCAGCTTATTTAGAACAAAAAACAAATTAGCTCATATAAGCAAACTAACGTATTTTATCTTTTAAGCAAAGAAAATAAAAAAATTGGAACTCATAAAGTTGCAAATAAACAAGGCCTAAACACCCTTATGCTTAACAATCTAAATTGGTAATATGGTCTCCTTTCCTATCTTAGAAACATTTTGTCACATAGTTGACAAACAATTAGGTCGAAAGCACAATAAGTAAAGTGAAATATAATATCTCTTAATCAAATCAATCGAGAAAGAGAAACACACACCAAAATAGAATAATTATCCAAAATATAACCTAAATTAAATTAATAATCCAAAATAGTAATATATTACCATGGCTTTGAGAATATAGCTTTTGACTTTGAGATGGTTGATGAGGAAATGGAGGTCCGACGTGGTGGAGTGAGTGGAAGTTGAGGTGGTCGATGAGGAGGCAGAGGTTCGGCGTGGTACGGTATGAGGGCTTGAGAGAGAAAGGGCAAAAAGGGTAGCGCGAAGAAGAAAACCGGAAAGAGAAGAAAAGAGGTTGCGGCTGGAATATTAAATCAAACTTTCAACATCAGTTTAAATTATAACCCATGTTGTTTATAGTAATTCAACATCGGTTCAAATTCCAACCGATGTCGAAAGTTAGTCAAATTCTATAATTTTTTTGTTTTAATTTTAGACATCGGTTGTTAATAATAACAGATGTTAAAAGTTGTCAACATCGTCGGTTAAAATGTGAATCGATGTTAAAAGTTTTGACTTTATTTTTAAAAATACCACCGCTTCGTTTTCGACATCGGTTAATATGGAACCGATTTTAAATCCTGACATAAAAAACGTTTTCTGCACTATTGCGTTGAGAACTTGCCTTTGGTGCTCAAGATAAATGTAGCCTTTACCACCAAAAAACTTGGAAAAATATCAGATTCTATTGTTGTCCGGCCGAAGCTCGATGGACAATATTAAATTTCTAAGCTATAGAAAATTGTAGCGAGCTCGAAAACTCAAGAAAAATGCATTATTTTACATTGTACGTCATTTGGGGTCAATGTATAGTGCTAATTAAAGTGTGTGGTTTCCCCAGTTTTCCATTCTCATTGACTTTTTCCAATTGCAAGCAGTCCATGTCAGTCGACGGATGTCTTTTTTGAAATGGAATTGAATTTTTGTTTTATTTTTAAAAATATTATAAGGAAATAGGTCCAAGTTGTTCAGAAATCGGGGCGTGATTTCCGTTTTCAAATCTTTGCTAGGGTTACTTTTATTCATAGATTTGTAAGTGTTTTTTCCACTTTAATGTTTATTGTTAAAAAATTTCAAACCAATAAACATTTAGTTTGCACTTCTGTGCTTATAGTTGACCTGAGTGGAAAAATGAAAAATTAAAAAGAACACAAAAACAGCTTAAATCAATTTGGTTATGATTTAGCCTATATAGCTTCAAGTGCAGCTTATGCCACACTAAGGGAAAATGGAATGGCATATTCTTGGAATAAACTCCTTCCACTAACTTGCTTTTTTCCCACCAGAAATCGCCAGGTGGGTGATAATAATCAAATTCAGTGCAAGAATTATGTCTTCCTCCTGTTACACAAAAAGAAATAAATAAATAAATTATATATTGGGCTTATTTGGGTGGAGCTCATTAGTTTTTGAATTGGATGGCATTTGCTTTTTCAGTTTCTAAGCTCATTTATTTATTTATTATTTGTTTATTTATTTTATTTGTAGTTCTTTTGACTTTTTTTGACCTGAAAATTACTAAATCTTAAGGTAGATATTAGCTTCATAACTGTTTCAAATGTTGATTCTAAAAGTGGTACTTCCTAGTTTCTATTGATTGATAAATAAATTTTACAAACTGAGTCGAGATTTGGTGTTGTGCTTGATAAAAAAAAATGATAAATTATTTATTTTATTAATACAATCATATCAAATTGGGTGAGGACTTTTTGTGATAAATGATAAAGAAAATAGAATGAGCTCCAAGCAAATCCTTAAGATGGTTGGAAAACACCTCCAAATAAAAAAATATAAGAAAAAAACAGAATTTATTTTTTGAACGGAATAATTTTTGGTTATAAAAAAATCACAACTGGTTACTTGTAAAAAAAGAAGACACAATCAATGAAAAGTATGACAAAACCTAACTTTGAATCCCTTGAGAAAGTATTTGACCATATACAATGTTGAACCTAAATCAAGGAAGATACATGCATGATTGCAATTATATATACAAGACTTGTTTGGTAATACCTCAAAGTATATATATATTTTTTTCCCTTAAAAAATTAAAAAGTGATATATTTTATTGCACCACTACAAGTGCAGTTTTTGTACTTGAAGCTATAAATATAATTTTCTCCAACTTTAAATCAGTTAATTAACTAATACTGCCCTAATTCAGAACTTAGAAAACCCACTTTGACTTGACTTGAACAGAGGTTGACATGTTTTGACCATGCTTTATGATGTTTGACTTTTGTGGGACCCATAATAGAATTGGAACACTCTTTGTTAACGAGTTTCTTACACTAGCAGACAGGGTCAAATCTTGTCCACGTTGTTTGAGTTCGTAATTTGTTTGATATCGAGTTGTCGTTGAAGTATTAGCTTTCGAGCATTATTATTATTGATTGACATTATAGTTGACAAAGTTAAAAACGAATAAAAAAAAATGCATTACATAGGAAAAATTATAAACGTGAATACGTTTTGGAATCTTTTCGAATACGGTTATATAATATGTGAAAAACGTATATAAAATACATGATTTTTTAATATGAGATTTAGATTTGTAAATATCATAATGCTTGTACTTTTATACTAAAATTCAATACTTAATATGAATAAGATAATAATAAATCAAAATAATAGAAGTGAAAAAAATTATTTAATTGTAGAAGTGCTAAAAAAATGATTATCATAATATTGTTATTCATTTTTAATTAGATTTTTAGCAAATAATAGCTAATAAGTTTTCTATGAGTTTTCAATCGTTTCCTTTAAGTTTCCCAATCGTTTCCCAATTGTTTCCTAAAACGTGTCCTAATCGTTTTATTTGAGTTTTATATGTGTATCTTCAATTGTTTTCCAAGTGTTTCCGGATCGTTTCCCAAGCATTTTTCCCTACGATTGTTTGGCGTTTCGTTCCCGTACCTGAAAAGCAATTCCCACCTGAAACCCACGTTTCCGATAACTATGGTTGTCATATGTACTTAATTTCATTTTCATGAACATGTACATAATTATTTCATACAAGCATGAACATACATTTCAATACTACATAATCTCATATTTATATTCTTGATTGATCATCTAACTTGTACAATCCTTTTTGGCACATTGTTTCTCATATTTGTCTTATAAGTGTGGAGGCTAGCTCAGTCCATGTTCAATAGGTGCGGACTCTTATGATCGCTATTGTGTAGATTATTCTTTATTTTGGAAGGCGGGGCCTCTTTTAATATGTGTTCATCTTGTTGTTATTTAGGATGAAGTCAACTTTATACATTTATTTTTGTCAACCCTAGAACTCGAAATTTGTGCAATGCTAGCGTTCGTCTTTCTATTTTTTTAGTAATATATATTATGTAATCTGGTTATGAACTATAGTTTCCAATTATGATTGTTGTTTATACTATTGGACTAGTTTTGTGTCTATATACAACTTTGTTGTATTATTTGGCTTGATAGCAGTATGGAATAGTATATATATTTATTTTCATATTCATCTTGATTATATTGTGTTTCTTGTTACTATTTTGATTGTCAATCTTGCATCCCCGGATTTATGGGAATTCGGGATGCAAAAAATATTCTCATTTGCATGGATATTTATTATACTAAAATTATTAGAAAATAAATTTTAATATGATAAAATAAAATTTAAAACTTAAAACTAAATTTCTAACAACTATATGAAATCATATAACACTTGCATATGTAAAGATATATAAAGTAATTTATTTTCATTTAAGACAAATCAAAAGTTAATTTTTTTTAAAAAAAAAGTGTTAATGTTCTATATAGTGTCGAATAAGTGAAAATTGCCTATTTGTGGAAATATATTGAGAGAAAAATAGAGATTTGTAGAGAGTAAAAGTGAATTATTTGACACTCCAATTCAATAACAAATGATCATGGTAGCTTTAAGAAAAATAATATGAAATTATATTAAATGCTCATTGAGTCACTATTCAAGATTTACACCATAAAATTTTGAATGGATTTTAATGTCAATTTAATGCATCTAATTAATTTTTTAATAAATTGCGGTAAAAAAGTGACTGACATCATATTGTAAATTACTATATTGATGAAATAAATAGATGTTTAATATTTTATTAACTTATGAATAGTATAATTTTTTATCATATTATTTTGAGATTGTATAGGTGTTGCTAAGTTAGAGGTCACTTGGTGCAATATTAAGCATAGTCTCCACTTTTAGTTTATTGTATATGATATGATATGGTATGATATAGCTAAAATATGGAGTAAAAAAGATTAATATCACACTTTTAAATGGTATGATGATTTGAAAAGCTAAAAATTTTAAAATGTAAATAAAAGACTTATTAATGAGTTTTAATATACACCATTCATGTATTTTAATATTTTTGTGAATTTGTAACGACAACAGAAACTTATTTGTTATTTATGAATGATTTTTAATATGCACCATTAATGTATTTTAATATTTTTGAGAATTTGTAACGGCAACAGTAATTTCTTTATTCTCCGTTAACTTAAAATTTTCAATCTGTTAATTTAGGATGACACATGACAACACATTAGAAGTGTCACTTGGCGCAAAATTAATTATCTTTTTATATTATTGTATATGATATGATTATTATATATAATAATATAATATGATATGTATTAATTTCATTATTCTTATTTTCTTTCCATATTATTGTAGTCAAAAAGTAACTGATATATCATTATGAATTGCAATTAATTTCTCAATCAATTATACATGTTATGAAAAAATTAAATACTAGTTTGTAACTTATTTGACTTTAAGAAAATTATTATATATTTATTATATATGATATATGATATGGTAATTGTTATTAATATACGTGTTGTCCTTTAGGTAAACACAAGAGAGGGGGGTGAATTATGCAAAAATATAATTTAGAAATTTTTTGGTAAGATAACCCTCTAAAAATTTTAGAGAAATGGTGAACACAATAGCCTTTTTTATACAAGAAGTTTTCATTTATAGACCTGTGTAATTGGTATGTAGAATATTTCTATTGCCAACTAACTCAAAACGAGTATTTGGTAGTAGAATATTTCTATTTCCAAATAACTCAAAACAAGTATTTAATTAAATGTAATCACCCTTTTTGCTCTTGGTTCTGTACCGTTTCACATTGGCATGTCATGTATCCTAAGAATTAAAGGCTCGGCTTTATTGAGAAAAAAATAATCAGAATTTAAAATTGCATGATATATGCATATATAGTGAAATAGTGAAAAGTGATGCAAAGAATTGAAGAGACTAAATTATGATAATTATAGACGGATTGAGCAGGGCAGGGAGGGGCCACGGCCTCCCATTCTCGTAATTCCTTCGAAATATTTATAGAAAAATTAAAAATTTTGCATTTCATCCTTAGGCACTCCACTGAAAATATATATATAATCTCTTATATAGCTCAAGTGAACTCGGCTTCCACCCATGAATCTTGGATCTGCCAATAATAATAATGTGATCATGTTATAATGGGTAATCCTGATGATGAATCGACTATTAAGAATATTTTTTTTTTAAAAGTCCAAGGGGAAAGGGGAATTAGTCTTCTCTATTAAGAATATTGTTTACGATTAGTGAACTAAATTCCATTGGTGTAATAATTCGTTTCCTACAATATGTAAAAAATTAAGCTCGGAGCAATGAGATTATGTAATCTAATTTTTTTCGTTTACCTTATTAGGCTCATCGAAGAAAAGGGAGTTTAGTAAAAGATAATATTTTCTGAGAGTTATGAGAGCATTCCCTCTGGTCATTCTCAATCACCCTTTCTCCTTCTCCCATTTCAGAAATCAAAAAGAAAAAAATGTACCACACCAATATTTTTATATTTCTCAATTTTTATTTTTTTTATAAATATTACAATAAATTTCTCTGTTAAAAAATCATCTATTCACAATTTTTATATTAAAAAATTAAATTTTTTTTTCACAAAAATTTGAAGCCCCATTTAATATTCAGAAAAATATAATTTTTATTATATGATACATAATTATTGTAATAATTTTTTATAACTTTTATAGAAAGTTTGGTGGAAGCAATTTTGAAAATGTAGATTACTAACAGGATAAATGAATTTTTAGAAATTGAAAAATAGAAATTAAAAGAGAAAAGGTATTTTTCAGCAGTTTGGCTATATTTGAGTAGCTATATTATAGATATTAACATATAAAAACCCAATAAATAGTAAAAATTTTCAGCAGTGTAGTTATTTTTTTGTAGCTAAATAATAAAAAACTAAATTTAATTCAAAAACTGAAATATTATATGAGTTAATTTTTCCAACAAGAAATTAAAGCCACTAGAAATGAAAACTAAGATCAGACATAGAAATTGTAATTGAGAAATGGAGGTGATAATTAACTAAACTGAAAAGCCTAGATATTGGGGCTAATTCATCTTCAACTTCGCCACCACCCGAGAACTCTCACCAGAAAAAAATTGCTCAAAACTCATGAAGCAATTTAATAGAAATGTAGATAGAAGAAAAACACATCAAGAAATTGAATGTAAAAAAATATTAGCAAGAAATAAAATCTAATTATTAGAATTAATTTTTGTATAGATAGTAGAGAAATCTGGCTTGAACCAAATGCCCTAAAAATTAGGGGCAGTGCATTTGAGCGAAATCAATAAGATTTCACATACACTGCTTACTTATAATAGTGTGTAGCAAGGTTTTTGGCTGATGTCATTTTCAGGGAAACGTCTTTCCGTAGTTTGGCTGAATATTTGTTGCCTTTGAGCTTGATTGTTAATTTTTTTTTGTATTAATATATTGAACCTCCCAAAAAAAAATTTTCGAGCTGATGATGGGTAATGAGGCAAAATGCCGATTTGGCTGGTGGGGAGATCTAACGTAGAGAGAGAATGAGATAAATGTAAGAAATAAGACTTGATGGTTCCGTACAATAATTTAATAATAAAATACTATAGCTTCTTCGCTATAGTAATAAGGGTCTCCCGTGGTTAAATTTGTCGACTCGTGTTGCATCATCGCTATTTTTAGCTATGCCCATGTAGCTTGAACTATGCTGCTCGGGTGATTTTTTTTTTACGTTGGTAGCTAACTGGGTAGCTAAATTTATTTAGTACCCCCACTTGGCTAGTGTGACGGCAATCACTTTTAGTAACTAAAATTATAAAAAATTGAAACCAATCATTTGCCAAAAACTCAAGCTCCACAGAGAGTAACTAGTCACATTCAAGCTAAGTACAGTATATATTCCATCCTTTTTTTCAACAATTCTCAGACAAGTACAATCTTTAAATATACTCCATCCATCGTGGGACTCTTGCCAGCCATGTTCGTTGCTTAGGACATTTTTTTTCAACCTTCTTTTCTAATTTAGGTGACATCGACCAATGTAGAACAATCGCGCACCATTCGCCACATGAGAAGAAGTTGAAAAAACGAAGAAAAAGATGATTAGATTTTGCCATCGATCCTCTATTTGTGGTTATTATTGTTTACCGGAAATAATATTATGCTTGTGAAAGAAATCATTTTCGCTGTTGTGTGATTTGATAGTTTAAGAATCATTCGATTTTGTTCTCGACATATACACTGCGTCCATTATTATCATCCTATATTATTCTTTTATAGTTTGTGGCACTGTGAAAAACTCATGCACCATTCGCCCTATACAGAGAAGATGAAAGGAAGAAAAAAAAAATGATTAGATTTGTCATTGATCTCTATTAGCAATTATTATTAAATGTCGAACATAATATATGTCACTGTGAAAAAAACTTGATCATTGTGTGCTTTAGATAGATTGGGGATTGATGATGTATTTTTAGGTCAAAATAACAAATTTTTTTGAAAATTTAGTATTTTTTAATGTAAAATTTAAATAAAAGCTTCTCCCAAACAAGTCCTTATTCTGTAAATGGTGGTTCTTGTAACCATTTACAGCGCACAGTTCTAGCACCACAATCATTCAATTACTTATATAATTTTAACAGTTAATTTTAAATTAAAAAATACCAGATATTTTTTCAGATATTTAGACATTGTGCCTTTTTCACAGAAAATGGAATTAATTTACGATTTCACATCAGAAAATCTTTTGACCTAGCTATGTGTTGATTCACCACTTTGTAGGTTAAAAGATGAGAGCGATTCAACTTTTTTTTTTCTTTTTCGTAATGATAGAATATTTATTTTTCAAAATGTCATTCTATAATTTAGCATGACTTTGGCTCATTGAGCAATTTAATGGGGTATAAAAAAGTACACTTTTTTGCTTTGCTTTAAAAATATCTGATCTTTTAAAATTATTTTCCCTGAAGTGATTATAGACTGGGATTGCCGAAAGATGAATCAAAATGAGTGTGTTTGATTGGTGAATATTTGTTTCTAATTTACTTGGAGATTAATACACTATGTTATTTATTTTGTAGAAACTGAACAAATGATTACAAGTAAAAATTATTTCTAGTAGCTTGATTTTGGACAGCTTGAAATTGTTTTCACTTAATTGAGGGCTACTAGAGATCAAAATTCAACAGATACTATGAGCTGAAATCGGTTGTTTATCTGAAATTTTGCATTAGTTTCTAATTAAAGTAATGTAATATCTTTAATAGGGTAGACTTTCCTCTAGACGTACGTTTCTTAAAGAAACTAACTTTTATATATATATATATATGTATATATGATATGTATGCAACTTTTTTATTTATTTTGCTTATGTCATACATGGACGGAGCCTCTGTGGGGAGTGTGAACACTAAAAATTTTGATTAATAATTAAATTTTTTTTAAAATATAAACAAAGAAGGGGTTAAACAGGGAGCTATCTTACATAACTACAAAACCGATATGGTACATTATATTTAGTACAAATTTCTTATGTGGCTTTAGTCTTTGGGTAATCGAAGTTCAAAATTTTTTATAATTTTCTATGACGTTCTATCCTCTTATTTTCAATTAAATGACTCTGCTTTTAATAGCATGTCTTAGTGGCATAAGTGACGGTAGAAGACACTAACAAAAAATAAAGACACAATCATAAGAGCTTAGAATATTCTATAGATTCACCTTTAAAGAATTTGAAAAAAATATATTTTTTTTTACTTTAAGGCGAAAAAGGAGAGGAATTCAAGAGGAAAGTTCCGTACTGTGAAAAAAATAAAATCAAAATGATAAAAGATCAGAGTTATTTGGCCAATATTGGTGGCTCGTATTGTTTGTGAAGTCTAAATTATTTTTCTTCTAGTTGCCTACCCGTATTTAATTCACTTTATCCCACGATCTAATTTTAGTGATTTGTTATTATTAGCCCAAATTAAAACCCCACCACATATCCCATTTCCTTAACTTTATTACTTTGCTTTAGAGTTTTTTGTTTTTTTTTTTAAATTTCTTTTAACTTCAATGGAGTTTGGATTACAGAACTCTATTTGGTCCACATTGGGTGCCCCTATTGTTTCCAAAAGGAGCCATGAACCTTTCGCAATTCGAAATTTCTATAAATTTTATATATAAAAATTGAATTTCCCTATTTTCGAAAGAAAATTGACTTAACTCCTTTACCCGTGCATATATCAATTACCTAAAACGGGTTCGTCTTTTGCACAGAGCGAAAGATTTATTATGAGGGTACACAACAGTTTTAAAAAATTAATCATTCTATAATATTTGTGAAAAAAAAGCTTTTTATCTGTGACTTCTCCCAGGAAACGAATTCTTTGTGCTTCACAATAAATTTTACGACGTCTAGCCCCTCATTTTCGATCCTCAAATCCGTCGTGTTCTTTTGGCAGTTCATAGTGGTTGTAGATGCAGTTCTATGAATATTGTGATAGATTTAATTTTGCTACTTCCCCGTTCAACTTATATTGTTTATTACATAAAATTAAAATTTTTATAACCACTATAATTAATGAGTTTAACTATTTTTCAATAATTAATTGCTTTTATATTTGTTATTACCATAATTAATAAATGGCATAGTAATTAAAAATATTAAGTGATAAAAAACACATTTATATAGACAACAAAAGGTTGAAAATTTCTTCACATCTATTTGGAAAATTTGAAAATTTTTACACATCTATTTTTAGAAAGTGAAATTTTTTTTTAGACGTTGTAAAATAGTAAAAGCGATTAAATAAAATGACGGTGGGAGTAAGCATAGTTAATTTCTAGCAGTGACAAGTTACTTTTGCTGAGAGTAAGGTATTGAAAAATGTAAACGTGTTTGTTATGATCTTAAACACGTGTATATATAGACAACAAAACAAAATTGTTTTTTAAGTGGTCCAATTTAATTACTATTTTTGTAATAAATACAACAATTTTACATATCTTTGTCCCTTTGGTTGATTGACTAATAACACAATTGAAGAAATTCATGGAACTTGTTAAAATTGAATGTAATTCGAACACTAACTTACAAAATTACTAACAGCTATTGCTTTCTAATACAACTAATTAATGACTTTATTGGATATAATTATATGGACTTCTAATTTGTCTGGTTGATGAGAGTTATGTAACCATCAAATCACTAAAATTTGCATACTGACAATTAAATCTTTGACTTTAATTTAATAGTTAAATAGAAATAGATGTACTCAGAAGGTACAAACAATTTCAAAAAGGTTATTAGTCTACATGGTAGTAAAAGAAATAAGTGCAGGGTGATTGGACCGAATTAATTCTTACTTATATATAATTACGTACAAATAAGTCCTTATGTTATAAATTTACTATTCAACTTATACATAGGTATTTAATAAAATACTGGAAAGTTACTAAGGCTTTCAATTATTTATTCCAATAGTATTTTGCACTATTAAATTGCTTTATAAAAATTTATAGGAGCCCATTGATTCTCGATTAAGAAATGCTTAAATGGTCTGTCTACAATTAATTTTGGATTTTTAATGTTTCGGGACAAAAAAAGATACTAATCTAAAATAGTATCCATCCAAAATTATAATTTTACTTTTTGGATATTTTACATTTATGTCACCTTATGTGGATGTATCATAAATGAGTAAGCCACATATAGATGCAATGAATTTTATCCCAAAAAAAACATTACTCGTATTGATCATGGGAATAAATTTTCAGTACATTGGGTGTGTTGTATACTAAACAACAAATAAATAATATATATTTTGTGTATTTGTATCCGCGAGAAAATTTTTGAATAAATTTTACAAATAAATATATCACTTGCACAAAAATTTTCTTAATTTCTTGCAACATTTTTTCTTGATGATGCAATTTACACTAATAAAAGCAAAGTGCCACTTTTTGGCACGTGCAAGTCACGTGCCCTTCCCTCTATATAAACTCAGCCTTTCAGTGAAGTAACCAACCGCTTCTTAACCGACAACTCCGTTTTCAAAAACAATTTGGCAGTTTTCTAAAACGATGGGTATAAATTCGAACCGTGTCGAACATTTCTCAGACCAAACAACAACTGTAACCATAATCCCATCCTCGGACCAACAACACCCGATGGATGTGCACAGCGTGTGTCTGCCTCCGCACAAGACGACGCTAGGGAAACTGAGGGACAAGTTGTCAGAGGTTGTCTTCCCCGACGACCCGCTCCACCGGTTCAAGAACCAGTCGTGTTTTCGGAAACTGGTTTTGGGTCTCCAGTTCTTCTTCCCGGTTTTCCAGTGGGGGCCGAATTATAATCTTAAGTTTCTGAGGTCCGATGTGATCTCTGGTCTCACCATCGCCAGCCTGGCAATTCCACAGGTCAGATAAAACACTTTCCAGTATTAGAAATAAAATTTAAATCATTTTAATTATTAGAAGAAAAAATTTGAGGCTTTGGTATGGTTGTTTGTTTGATCAGCAACAGCTTACGTGTACATTAATGAGTTTATAAACTCTGTACTAATTGGCCGACAGAGGATTTCTGTATAGAGAGCGCCGAGTACCACTGTACTGTTTAGCGGATAAATATTTTTGATTCAAGGGGCTGCAATGAGAATTTTGGAAAATTTCGAACTTTACACAGATAATTTGTAAAATTTTTAAAGTCGGGAGGCAGCGGTGCCTCTGTCCCTTGAGTGGATGACGGAGAGATCACACCATTCGAGCCGTTTTACTGGGTAGAATTTTGGGATCACTAATGGATATTCAATGAAGAGTAAAGTTCCTCGTACTAGAAATACATGTGCGTCATTTATTTAAATCACACTAATGTAAAAAACTCTACACGTTGGTATAGTAACATTATTTTTTTAGCTAAAATGAAATTTGTGTAATGTGTGGCGAAATTAATGTTTATGTTCTCACGAATAAATGTTTTCAAGTTAATCCCCTTATCTTCGTATCATAACACTTTCTTCCTGTTGTCCCAGAAAATGATTCAACATTACTCTTCATTTCTCATAAAATGGTTCACGTGCCAATGTTCATGTTGCGAAAGTATATATGTATATCATCTCTAATGTGGAATATCATGTGGAATGATTCTGTTTTTTAGGAAAACATCAATATATACAATCTAATTACGTTGGTGTTTGTAAAATATTTTAATATAATTTTAGGCATTTATAACATTCTTGTTATCTATTTCTAAATTTTAATGACTTGAACCAATTTTATTACTGCAGGGCATAAGTTATGCTAAACTTGCAAATTTGCCCCCAATAGTTGGTTTGTGTAAGCATCAACCCCCTGACCCCATTTTATTTTCCTATACTCATCAAAATTTATTAATTCACTTGAAATTACGGTCTTCTGATGGCCAATTTAATTGCGGTTAATACAGATTCGAGTTTTGTACCACCGCTTATATACGCTATTCTCGGGAGTTCGAAGCATTTGGGAGTGGGTCCCGTTTCGATAGCATCGTTAGTCATGGGTACGATGCTAAACGAATCGGTTCCTTTTGCTACAGAGCCAACTCTGTACCTAAAGTTGGCTTTCACTGCCACTTTCTTTGCTGGAATATTTCAAGCTTCTTTGGGGCTTCTAAGGTAATTACTAATATTACTAAAAGTTTGAAAATTACTTATTTTTCTGGAATTCCACTTTGACCCCAAAGGATTTTGGTTATAATACTAAAACCCTTTGCTTTTTACCTCGATGCAGATTGGGATTTATAATTGATTTTTTATCAAAGGCAACCCTCGTTGGGTTTATGGCTGGTGCTGCAGTGATAGTATCTTTGCAGCAGTTGAAAGGGCTGTTAGGCATCGTTCATTTTACGAGCAAGATGCAAATTATTCCTGTTTTATCCTCTGCTATCGAGCACGAAAATGAGGTACAAAATTTAGTAAAAAAGAATAATTAATTTTTATTCGCAATTGAGGACAGAAAAGTATAAAATTTCTAAGTTTGAGGCTGTTTGTGATTTTTTTTCCCTGTGAGTGGCTTATAATTATTCTTTTTTGTTTTTTTTTGGGTCTTTTGTTGTGGCTTTAGATTTTGAAGAATACCTTATTTCATATTATTGATTAACAAAATTTAATGTTTGCAGTGGTCTTGGCAAACGATAATCATGGGAATCAGTTTTCTTGTGTTTCTATTAGCAACAAGAGCAATTGTAAGTATATATCCCTAAAGCCCATTTTAAGAATCTTCAATTAAATTTATTTCAGTTCTTAAAATTTTTATACGAATATTTAATGAGTGTTTTCTTTATTTCTAATGTGTTTTTATTTTTATATTTTTTTTCTTGAATTCATACAGAGCATGAAAAAGCCAAAGCTTTTTTGGGTATCAGCAGCTGCACCTTTAACATCAGTTGTTCTCTCAACCTTAATTGTCTACCTATTCAGATCGAAGCTCCATGACATCTCCACCGTAAAATCTCACTTTCGCTCTCGCTCTGGCTCTCTCCGTCTCTATTTCAAAATCAACTATTTCTAAATGTGATGTTTTGGTTTTCAGATTGGGAAATTAGAAAGTGGCCTAAATCCACCATCAGCAAACATGTTATACTTTCAAGGCCAGCACTTGGGGCTTGCAATCAAAACTGGCATAATAACCGGAATACTCTCTCTTACGGTAAGTATCTGATCTTTTCGTGAAAAACAGAATTAACGCACATGGTGTTGCCACATAAGAGTTGATACACTTTCATTGTATGATTTTTAATGCGTAAATCTTCTGCCATTATAAATTACGAGTGAAGTTTTTTTTTTTTTTTTTTTTTTGGGGGGGCACAGCCATTAGTGAGTATTGGCTTTGCAGATTCCCAAGGGGAGGGGATTTGGTACATATAATTTTAGTGTGAGAAAAAAAGAGTTTTTTGATTGATGTTGAGTCATGGGTGTGCATCAATGAAGTGGAGAAAAATAAAAAATTCAAAGGGGCCATGGATTTATTCAATGAAAGTAAAGAATTTTAATATTTTGTGGGGTATTGAGGAGCGTTTGGGGTTAAAGGGAAGCAAAAAAATCAATGTCATGGGTTGGTAAAATCAAGAACATCATTGGACTTTGAAGTTTGTGCATATCGGGTGATTAGTCAAGCTTCCGATCAAGACATGTAATTTGCCGAGTGTTCCAGATTAGTCGAAGTTTGAGGATATCAAGCGATTAGTCGAGCTTCCTCACTATGAAAGTGATTTGCGAGTCTTTGCAGATATCCAGGGTTCGTTTCGATGGTACATGCCTTATGCGAATAACGTAACTCCACCTATTAATAGAGTGATGACGGGGTGCACACGGTCTTAGCGTGTTGTGCACGTCAGCACGTGTGTAAGTGTGCTTTTTTGACGGGAATTGCCTTTTTGTTTGTTTAATTTTTTTTTTTTTCATGTCCTAATTATATCGGACCCTTTTTTGAGAGTGTGAGCCGCATGTGTGATGGCACACGTGTAAGACTTTTTTTTTGTTATTATATTTATTTTTTTTCCCTTGAAATGGCCAGAATTTGGCTGAACCATATATACAAAGGGTCTTTGGGGCCTTTTTTTTAGAGTGTCGTGTTTGGATTCTTCAATACAAACTTGAATGGTGATGTATGTCACATCTCTCCCCTCCCTCCATGTCCCTCCCTCTGATCATTTCAATTTCTTTTTTCATTTCTTTATGAAATTTATTTATATTGTGGATACGTGCGCGTTATGTCAACCGTGTTTAATTTTATGGGACATGTGTTCAATGACAGAGGTGCAAAAGGTGACTCGAATAATTATTTTTATATTCATATCAACATTGCGACTCAAATAATTATTTTCATATTCGTATCAACATTGCGTATAAAGGTTAGTATTTGAGCAATAATGCCCCAATATTAAAGTTAAGTTCGTCCATATTATCAAATTGAAATTCTGGTTTTGCAAATGCAAAGTCATGCAAATATTAACTATTACAAGGGCCTATAAAAGTGTCACCATATAATAAATATGGAGATCACTACTTTTCATATAGACAGGCAGGCAGGCATACCATGTTATACGAACAATTATATTTTTCAAAATTACTAATAAATATATTTATTTTTTCTTTCCTGGTCTGGGTTTGGCACGTGAATGACAATGAATACTAGTTCGTAGCTTATCCATTTGCACTGCTACTTATGGTCTACGTAGAGCAACAATTATTTATGGGAACAAGGGAATCTCTGGGCTGAATATAGAAATACTCACCAGGTTGCAGAACAGAAACAACAGCAAAAACGAAACCATGGGAGTATCAGACCTATAAATACGGATGGATCTGATACATCACGGTATCTTAAAACATGAAATAAAAAATTCAAAAGTTTTGTGATATACTTTATAAAACATCTCATTAATACCAAATATTGAAGATGGAAAATAAAACCTTAGTCATAGCCTGTTAGGATGACCTTTTGTGATCCACCATAGCAAATAATTTATACACAAGGCATAAATTATACACTTTTTGGCCGAGTAAAAGACTTTTTGGCCAAGTATAGTATACAGTTGAGTGTCCATACCGCAAAGTTGCTTAAGAGTATGCAATATTTCTTATATTTTGTAAGAAAGTACTCCAATTATATTATATTTTTTTTATAAAATGACATTAAAAATATGATTAAACTTTTAAGAATAATATTTTGTGATTTTTTGTGTGTGATAATTTTTAGTAAAGATGATACTACTGGTAATACCATGATATAATTATTAAGCTTAAAAGCTACCTCTGATTGTGTTACTATTATCATTCTATAAAATAGTTGATAAATATTTTGAAAATATCATATCATATCATATGATACATGATAAGATGATAATTTATAATATTACCACCGATGCTCAGCGATGCAAAATTGTTAAGATCACTTATTAAATGTGCATGCATTTTTGTGGAATTCACAGCTAGAATACAATACATACTGTTGCGTGACAAGGCAAAAAGCATCTGATTAGATTTATTTGACAAGCATAGCATGTGATTAGGTTAAAAATAATACATAGCCCATGCACTGCAGTACAGTTTGGCTGAGTTGGTGTATCCCATGATTAGTTGCAACACAAAGCGTTTGACAAGTTAAATGAACAACTTGCCTACTAACAATTTAATGATGAATTTGATTTTGAACGAAAACCTTTAAGTTTTTTTGGGAATTACATCAAAAGATTAGGAAAAAAAAATTAAGATAAAATCAAATTCGAGACTTTGTGAGGAAACTTGTGAAGTAGGCCCGGGCGGGGATTATCGCTTTCGGACTAAGCAAAAATCAGTGAGATCCGACATTTGGAGTAAAGTGCATAGCTAACTCGTACGTACTGACATTATAATTATTTGACGACGCTAGTGATATGATCGCAACTGAGATTAGTTATCCAATGTCACAATAGTGAGTTAATTTTACTTTTTAACTTTAATTATGATTTACATCTATAACTTTTATTTTCCCCAACTCTGGAGATCCATGTGTTGATCACCATTGCAATTGTCACAAAAAAGTAGGCCACTTTAAAAAAAGAATACTGGGCTTAGTTCTTACTTAACATAATTATAAGACTTTGTCTTGGGCTGACAAGATTTCTGAATTGGGCTTTGAGATGTCTAGTATTGTATATCAGAACTGGGCCACACACACTCACACGTATATATATAAATAATTATACATGAAATGAACCCAAGGCATCTAAAAAAATGCATGTGTATATAAATGGAATTAGAATGGTGTGACAATGTTTAAACCTTAACAAAAATTAAATTAAGTTTTGCCATTTCATTCTTTTCGTTCCGTCACCGGGCATTATGTTATTGATTTCAGTCACTGCGCGCTTATCTTCGGTCCAAGTCGACAAAATTATGGACTTTCTATTTGCTATTGCTGCACTTCAAAATCGACAAATATGTTTGGGAGATGAATAATTCAATTAATAAGGGAAACATATCCCCGCGTCGCAATGTAATCTAGTTTCCCTTTATTGCCGAAATAACTAGTTTTCGCCCTTCATATGTACAAAATAGAGTTTTATTCATATCGCTTATTGATAGCCAAATGATTTCGACATTCATTAGGCCGTCGATTCATTTGTGCTTTCCATTATTTCCTACTTATAAACATATATGTACTTTCTATTCGTTATCGCCGCTCTTCAAAACTATCAATTTTTTCCGCCCACGGAGTAATTTAATTAATAGGGTAAAGGTTCTCCCGCTCGCAAAATAATGTAGTTTCCCTTTATCCGATGAATTGACTGGCTCTCGCCCTTAATTTCGTACGAGACTTCGTAAAAATATATTAATGTTGCTTATTAGTAGCCCTATGAAAAAATCGGCTAGGCCTTGAGTTAATTTGCCTGCTTGTTCGCGCTTAAAAATATTTGACTCTTTTTTTTAGCTATTAAACATTTGACTCTTTTCCATTGTTGCATAATTGTTTTTAGCATATTATTTTTTTTCTTGTAAGTTACATAATTAATGATACTTGTTAAGCAAGACACTCATTGTCAAATAAGAAATGTTCATATAAAAATAAAAATGCGTATCAGAGTCAAATTGTGTACTTTGGCATTGATTCAACTACCAAAAGAACTATCAACTTCAATCATGCATGCATCTATCTGTGGAACATGGTTTCCTACACGTTTTTTAAAGGGATGAGAGAGATTTTTAGTTACAAAAATAAAATTTTATAATAAAAAATATTAAAAATAGTTTTGTAATTTTATTCAATTTTTTTTTTTATCCTTGTGGCTTACACATTCCATTTTTAAATGGTGTTTAGTCATTCTTTTATCCTATGTATAATACTCCCTCCGACCATAAATAATTTACCACATTTCTAAATTGTGATGTCAAAAAATAATGGGATACTTCTATTTTATAACATAACAATTATCACAATATAAATTGAATTACTTATATTACTTTTTCAATTATTAGGAGTTAATGTTAAATCAACAATCAATAAGGGCAATTTAGGTTATTTAACTCCAATTCAAATTTAAAATTTAAAATTGTATAAAACTGCATGCCAAATTAAAATATTTAATTAATTTTGGACGGAGGGAGGATTTGTTTATTCTTACTTGTCCAATAAAATATATTACGGGGAGTTGAATTGGAGCCCCACTTGCAATTCTTAGTTTAGAAGCATGAAGATGCCTATAGCAAATACACTTTCCCAGTTTCCCAATTTCTCACAATTGAAATCTGTTATCGAATAGCTTGAAATAACATCTCTAAGATAGGGAGACATGGAGGGAGAGAGAAAACATTTCAACCATGAGCCTTCCTTGATCCTCAAACTTGAAGAGCACAAACATGTCGGAATCGTGACATGTGATGGGTGTTTGACACCAATCTTGGGTCCTTTTTACAGTTGCTGCAAATGCGGCTACTACTTGCATAAGGTATGCGCCGAACTACCATCTAAAATGAACCACCCGATGCACTCGGAACACTCTCTCACTCTTCTTTCGAGGCCTCCTAGTAGTGGTGCTTTTCGGTGTATTATGTGTGGAGTTTTTGCAAAGAGATTTGTTTACCTTTGTTCCATATGTGAGTTTTATGTGGACTTGATATGTGCTTTAGCATCTCACGCGATTGAAGATAAATGCCATCAGCACCCGCTAACTCCTTTACAGATCTCGATCCCTTTCCCCTGTCATATTTGTCGAACCAAGAAGAAAGGTTTGTCTTACAAGTGTAAGATCTGCCCACTTTAGATTCACCAGAACTGCACCCTATTGTTACCGAGCACAACTAAACATAGTCAACATAGTCACGATCTCACGCTTTTGCAGTCAACGCCATCTGAATATAATAATTGCAGCCAGCATTGTGACATTTGCCACAATCATCTGTCGATATTCCACTGCATCTACTTCTGTGCAAGGTGTATGTTTTTTGCCCTTGTCGGTTGCACTAGATCATACACCACTCTGGTTATTATTGTGCAATCGTCTTCAATGTATGCCTACTCTATCATCTTCCATGATATGTATGTGTTGCTCCATACATATCATTTAATAATGATTGATGATAATACATGTTATTGATCAAATTTAACTTTTGGTGCATTGATATTTCAGGAATAATATTATTTAGATTCATGATTAAGTTCCCAATTATAAGTATCCATTCCTTTTGCCAGTACATAAAGAATGTACGGATTTGATATCCTGGTTTATTAAAAAATATCGTCCTCGGTATGGAAAGAAAACTAAAAAAATTAACCATTTTGATCATGCGCACCCATTATTCCTGATTGACGATCAAATAAATGAAGGAAAATGTGAAGCATGTGCACAACCGATCTCGCCTCCCTAGTTTGGCTGCATCGACTGTGGTTATTTTCTACACAAGTGTTGTGCACAGTTTCCCAAACTAATGCTCCATCAGTCTCAACGTGGACACGGAATTAACCTATGGCGATCATCAGCTTTATTCAGATGTAATTGCTGCACCCAATGGTGCAACGGGATCGGCTACAAATGTGTACTTGGTGAAAAGTTTTTAATCGATATCAAGTGCGCTTCTTTGATAAGGCCTATAATTCATGAAGCTTATGAACACCCACTTATTCCAAGATTCGTATCGTCTCCTACTCCTTGCAGTGGATGTAATGACTTCAAAGGTTCTGAGGTACTAAAATGCAACAAATTTATTTTCAACTTATGCTATAGGTGTGCTATGTTGCCACCCATTATGATTCATAGGTACGACAAACACCCCTTCATCTTAAATTACTCTCCGCCCGAAAATCATTATAATGAGTATATATGTGACTTATGCGAGGGTGAACTAAACCCAAAATGTTGGTTCTATTGTTGTCATCTTTGTGACCAATTTGCTCATGTAGCATGTGTGTTGAGGAGTGGTGCAGATTCAAATATCATGTGGAAGGTCCTATCAGTTTGAAGATCACGAACACAAACTTACTTTGGTTTCTTGTACTTATAACTACTCCTATTGCAACTTGTGTACGTTGCCTTTGAATACTAGTTTTAGCGTTGGGCTTGAATGTAAACCGTGTGAATTCAGGATTCATCTAGAATGTCAAAAAAGTCTCAAAGGGCATTAAGCTGTGTAAGATGGTTGATCAAATTTTTTTGTTGTCTTTGTTTTCACTTTGTTTCTATTGTTTTGCAAGTCTCCCGTGTAGAAATGAAGATCTATAAGAAATGTACCTTGGACGATTATTCTTCTCTCTGTAATTTCAAGTTATCTTGTTTGAATTATTTATTTACCTTACGTGAAACATATACCATTATCTTATTATTGTTTGTTGGTGAGAAATGTTTAATTCCCGCTTGCTTTTTATACAACTTTATTAACTCTCTTCTTATGGTTCTCAGTTTTTAGCCTTGGAAAACTTTGAAATTAAGTCCAGTAGTTTAAGTAAGGACCTTCCTTGTAGAATTGCAATTTTATTCACTATTTAAAAATAAGGAAATATGAACAATTGACGCATTGGATTAATCTGTCTTCGAAAACATGTGATGAACCAGCTGTGGTTGAGACAAGGCTTTGCACTGTCCTTGCTGAGGCATGGTGAAGCAACTTACATTGCCTGGTTGTGAGAAAAGAAGTGATATACATTCGATGTTGCAAATCTTTATCCGTCATCCTTACAAATCATCAAATTCTTCACTATTGTATAACCATGCCTTCGCAAATCTCGTTTCTCCAACTCAACCATGAGCTTTAGACTGTGCTTAGATATTACATCGCAAATCCCTGTTCATAATTCCCTTTCATACTCTCTTTTAACTTCTTAACAGTCTTTTCTATTATCTCATCACTCTTATGACCTGCAAAAAGCTTAAAATTATTTATCAGCTTCAGTAATGCTCGTAGACCACCTCCGAGCATTCCCGGGAGAGTATTATATGGGTACTGAATAGATTTAGATATCCATTTAGCTACCGGGACATAAAAAATCTTTCACAGCAAATTTCTATTTGTTACAACAAAATAGCTAAATTTAGTAGTAAATGAGATTGGGTCACAGCATTTGGATACCCAATTGCATCACTCTAACGTAAGTACTGTAATATTGTAATCAATCATTTCCCATAAGGAGCAAAACAAAACTCGGCCGCTTTTCTTTTCCATTCATTTTCATTGTCTCTCTCCCAACTCTACAATTGAGTGAATGGGCTCGTCTTCTTTGCTCCTAAATTCCATATGAAATCGAAAATCTCTTCATGATCTCAGATCTTGAAGCTTGGAAGACAAATCAGAGGTGAACCCACAACTCCCAATTTTTAGGGTTTTAATTAATGCACATTTCTTTTCAATTTTTCATTTCAAGTGTCGAAGCCGCCAATTACCCACCTATCTCATGGAATTTTTTGTTCTTTCTGAGTGAGGATTAATATTTTTTTGATTTGTCAGGATATTTATAATTCTAATTTTCTTTACATTTGAGAATCAATAAAAATTGTTTGATAAAACTTAGATTAAAATAACTTTAAAATAATTTTGATTAAATCCGATTATTTTATTATTTAGCTACTAAAAATAGGTGTTGAATTTTCCTATTTAGTGGATCTCTATGCCTTTGTATCCTAATTATGGACACCTAAATTACTGACTGCCGGAATGCTCTTACGACAACCACATGCATTTCAATACTTGATTGATTAATAACAGAGTATAATCGAATTTTATATCACAAAAATGAAATAGCTAGTTTCCAAAAGAAATTGATCTTGAAAAATAGGAATACAGTTTCAAATCGTAAAATACATCCTGCAATACAAGCCAATCTAGTATTAGAACAGCAATTCAAAACAACCTAAACTAAGCTTCTAGATTCAAATTTCCCACCTTACCAATCCTCAAATAAACAGGAAACCTTACAATTTTTTTACTTATCCCATCTTCATCCCAAGCTTTCTTAAGTTCCTCAATCACATCGTCCGTTAAGAGCTCGGCACCATTATCCTTGGCCGTCTGATATGCTGATGCTGATCTCGAATAAGCAAGATATTCTTCCAAATCCATCAATCTCTCAGTCATGAACTCGAATGGCCCCGTGTTTTCAGCTCCATCTACTGGCTCAAATGGAAAATCGATACTCTTATACTTATCTACAATAAAATTTCTTCCCGGACTCCAATAAGCCCTTGAATCTATGAAATAGATCCGTTCGAAGATCGAGTCGACCTTCTTGCTGACTTTTGGCGTAGTGTAACACCAAGCAGCAATTACTCCATTGGGCTTTTTTAGTACCCATCTGGCTTGTTTGTAGAATGTTGAGAGATCAAACCAATGCAGGGCTTGAGCTACGGTTATCAGATCAACACTCGCCTGCTCTGATATCATGTTTTCAAGATCTGTAATGGACATATTAGGCGGAGTGCACTGATACCGCACATTCGGGAGGTTAGGTGCGAAATCTAGCTGGCCTTGGCTGGTATCTGTGGCAATGACTTTTTTGTATATGTTTGCTAGCTGAAAAATAAGTCTCTATCATATATATTAGGATCAAATTCATGAGAAAACCTCTCTCACCACTGTATCCAACCGACATTCAGTTCGATATAAAATAGGACGTTTACTACGTTGTTCCCTTAGTCCCTTGAATTAGGGGACTACGGTTCACCATCAATTCTATTTCTAAGTTTAAGGATGTCTAACATCTATATTAAGGTTTATTTGATAGAAATTAAAATATACGAGTTCAAATTAGTTATTCAGGTGAAAATGTCCAAAAGAACTACTCAAATATTTGTTAATAATTTGAAAATTCACTTATCTTAACCTATACGAATACAATAAATTACAAAGCACTCGAGTGAAAATGTCCGAAGGAACTACTCAAATATTCGTTAAAATTTTGAAAATTCACTTATCTTAACCTAATACAAATACAGTTAATTACAGAGCACAATAGCTTAAATTGTGATTGAGCAGATCTATCCAGTTGGAATCTGACAACTAAGAATAGCAGAACCAGAAAGAGAAATGTACAAACCGAGAAAGCAGCCTGACCGCTGCCCGTGCCGACATCCCAAGCAAGGTCATGAGCAGCTGTTTTCGACGCAATGAAGTGGAAAAGTGCTACTGGGTAGCTTGGCCTACTCTTCCAATAATCTTTTCCTTGTTTCTTGAACAGATCGGCAGCCATCTCTCTCTATATCTCAACAATAATCTGATGACTGTGTATCATGCATAACAATACGACACTAGCCTGTAGATGCATGTACCTAACTATATGCAAGTATATAAACTATAATATTAGTTAAGAGAAGAAATTTTTTAAGGCACGTCTTTGAAGAAGTGTGTGCTGAGAAAGTTTGGTTAGAATTTTATTCCGTATTTTCCCTCAAAAGAAGGGAAGGTTTTGCCTTGACTTTTTAAGAAAAAAAGTGATGAGTCAGTCACAAGATTGTTTTTTGATATTAGCAGTAATTATTAGGATCTTTTTCGATGCTAACAAAAGTATATAAGTATAAAATTTATACGAATGATTAAATTTATATGAAAAAAAAATTATGCTTTAAATTTAACATCAAAATTATAAATAAAAAATTTTTACTAAAAATTTTAGTCTTGAAAAATTATAGAAATAATTATAAACTCATTTAGCAAACTCATAGATTTATCCATGCACATAGACTTGTTCTTGTATATACAAGAAAGAATGGCAACCATTAGTTTGTACATGCGACACATTTTGGGTAATAGATATTTGAGAGCAAATCCTTGTCACGTATTTTAGTTGCCATTTCATCACTTAAGTATTTTTTATATTAACCTTATTGAGAAGTTTGTAGGTAAAAACAGTTGAAATACTCCAAAAAATAATCCAATGTAATAGATATTATAACACGGGTTATCATTTTAGTAATCTCACATACACCAAAATAATAACACTATAAATAAACTACAAATTATTTGCTATTCTTAACTTAAAACGTTTAAATGTACGGTATGATAATACTAAATATGAAATATAGAAAACTTACCAAACATATTTTAATATCATGTATACCAACATTTTACTTAAAGTTAAATATTGATGAAAAAATGTGGTTAAATTTTATATTTGTCATCTCACATGTAAATTTGCATTATAAGAACTCATTTCACAAAACATGTACTTAGCCATTTATTTTGATCTGTAAGAACCTGTTTGGGATGTTAATATTTTAAACCAACTATATACTATATGGCAGTTGTTTCAAACGAGTATTCAAAACAACTAGAACTATAATTTACTTCGACACTTCTAATATACCATAACAGACATTATAAATTGTTATAGAAAATTGTTGTTATCTTAATGGTAATCATGAAATACTATAATATTGGCATATATACTTCAAAAATGACTTACTATAAAAAAAAGACATTTAGCACGTATAATAATATATTTGCAAAATAATATTAAGTCAGTCTACATGGAACCTATAGATTATTATATAAATCTCAATGTTACCATAACTCACAAACCATATTACTATAACAAGCGAGGTCATCATAACTACCAAAATGAGTTACCAAATTATCATGTGATCAACCATTATCCTTACATCATTCATAGAACATAATCATAACTGATATCACTTAAGACTTGGCTTGGCATATAGGGTGCGTCGTGTGTAGACCCGAAATCATAATTGTACTTCCTATATAATTGATTTTATTATTCTATTGATGAGCACCCAAATGCACCAAAGGATTTGCTTGGTTAACTGAATGATGAATACCCATATATACCATGGTAATGTGTTGATTGGGTTGGTTGGCTTCCTGAATATTGTTGTTGCATATTCATGTTCTTTTGAGATAACATATTATCTTCTGCATCTTTGAGTATATGTTCATTATCCGATACTATAATAGGACACTTCTTTACTGTATGGTCGATTTTCCTACAAATAAGCAAATAAAATAAGCACAAATAAGTTAAAATAACCAATGAATGAGTTACTATATTGTACATTTAGGTTTACACTATTACATGTGTAGGTCACTATATAAAGACTTCATGATTGTAACATATTTTGTTTAAAACGCTCTTGCTAGATTAACTACATTCATTTTAATGCTTTCACGGTATCTATATCTTACTTTAATATAGAGGGTAATTTTCAAGTACTTTAATTAGGAGTTATCATATTGCTTATGATGTATTATTGTAACCCTTCTTAAGTTTACTAGATTTGGACAATTGTTACCACAATTACTTGCATTTTGAGCATCCTCTTTACTTTTTAATGGGAGGGACATTGATATGCTTACCCTTCTCCTGAACAACTGGACGATCACGTACATTTCTTTCATATACTTCTTCATTTTTCATCCACTTCCAATCTCGTTGTCCATTGCTTTCATATGCAACGATTGTATCTGTCAAGTCGAATGTGATATTACATTCCTCACTTCTACAAATCCATTAGTCAAGTGAAATGTGTAATAGGACATATGGAACATGCATTTGTTAGAGCCCAACATTTAATGGGATGATTTTGATTTTTCATGGGGCTACTACAAGAGTGGACAGATCCTTCTTAGTCCACTGTAGTAAAATGCAAGTTGGTGGGATCTCTCTTATATTATCCACCTATGTTACGTATATTATGTGAGCACATGGTTTGCCAAGATTTTAAAATTTATTGCAATCATATCTAAGAGTAGCAGCTACATGATTATACCATGCAATCCATTTCAATCCTTGCTCCCCATACGGGCACAAATAATACACACAACTAATATCAAATTGAGTTTTTATCACTAGCTCACAATAGTTGCTCATTGATAATCCCATCATGGAATTTTATAGTAGAACGATTCATCATGAATTGATTGTTACATATAATTGCTTGCTTGCAAGTTGTTTAAATAGTGGTTAGTGACTAATGAATAATCGCTTAGTTTGTCTTTTTATCATATAGTCTACCACATGCAAACTGTTCAAAGCAAGGGTTACCATTACCAACTATACTCGTTATGAAAATAAAGTTAAGGGTTACATACAATACTTCCTTAAATTACTATAATGTTGTCGTCCCATGTTACTACCTATAAATATTTATCTACAAGTTGTTTAAATCTGAAATAATATCTTCAACATTGTGTATTACTATCTCTAATTAAATGGTTACTAAATATTGACTTTGTTTTTACCACTATAATTTTTTAAAATATCCAGGGTTAAATTTTTTTAATTTAATCTTTCATTTTATCACTATTTATGGTACTGTCATCTTAGTAGATGAATTTGTTTTTTTTTTTTTTTAATCTAGTTACTATCAAAGATTACATTCGTTATCATTTTTTTTTTAAATACAATACTATAAATGTGTGCGTAGATTGCTATCTTTGTTGTCATACCTAAAGTAAAATGATTCAATTTGATTCGCTTACTACATATAATTGTTCACTTATAAGTTGTTTAAATGGCAGTTAGTGTCTAATGAATAACCACTTAGTTTGTCTTTTTATCATATAGAGTGCCACATGTAAGTGGTTCAAAGTAAGAGTTATCATTACCAACTATACTCATTATTGAAATAAAGTGAAGAGTTTCATATAATACTTATTTAGATTACTATAATATTGTCATTTCATGTTATTACCTATAAATACTTATCTATAAGTTGTTTAAACCTAGAACAATATCTTCTACGCAATGTATTACTATATTTAATTGAATAATTACTAAATAAGGTTTGGGAGAGCATACACTCGATTGGCTACTCGTGTAATCATTGTCAGTAATTCATTCTCTGAATCAATTGATCCCATCTTCTTTTATCTAGATAAACAAACCATGTAGATATTCAAATCAAAGAAACAAGTGAACATTGCAGTTATTCAAATCTAGATAAAGGTTATTGTTTCCATTGCTACGGTTACTTTTGTTTTAATGCAAATGTTACTTGTTAATTAAATGAAGATGATTAGTTTTTAAAAGAGTTATACAACATAGACAATGGGAAAAAATCTTATTAGTAAAGAAAATTTCAATTTAAAGAAATAAATGAACATTGTAGATATTCAAATCTAGATAAAGGTTACTGTTTCCATTTCTATGTTTGTTCTTCTTGTTTTTTTCTGCAAGGATTACTTGTTAATTAAATAAAATTTATTAGCTTAAAAAATAGTCATTCAACATAGATAATGGAAAAAAAAATCATATGAAGCTTATTAGTAAATAAGATCTCACATAAATTCTATAGTAGAAAATTGTGAAATGCTTATCCTTGGTCACTATCTCTAGAATTTGTAACAATAATCTTTAATAAAGGGTTACTATATACAGACTCTTAATTTACAATAAATGTTTGGTAGTTGTAAGAAAGTTAATATTTCTTGCTCTTATAAATGCTAGGACATATAATTACTAGCTTAGGACTTTCTTCTGGGACAACTATTATTTGAAATCCAATATTTCCTATATCACGTTTAGAGTATTTGAATCTTATTTTCACATGTATGTCACTTTCAAGTTCTTTAAGCATGGGTAACTATTGTACATACTTGGGATTACATTGGTATATATCTGGGTCACTAAATAAAAACTTTGTGATTGCAAGGCATTTTGTTTGAAACGTCCACACTGGGGCAACAATTTTGTTGATTTCCTGTCTTCTTCTATCCTAGTATGGTATAAAGTGTTACATATTACATCATATAATTGTTTATTTACAAGTTGTATAAACTAGAGTTGTTGTGTCATACACAACACGTTACCATGTAATGAAACACGGTTACTATGATGAGATTTTCATGTTATTATTTTCTCAAACACGTTGGGGCAACAATTATATTGTTCTTAATCTTTTATTCCTCACTTTTTATCTTTATATCATGTGTAGTGTTACATATAACCCGTCTCATATATTATATAATTTATGAATATTTATATGGTAAAGTATCTTATATATCGTGTATGTTGTTAATAAGTTTGTTATATTTCGTAATTATGCTAATTTGTCACATCTTACATGTATTTGATAATAATGAGGCCAAAATCTAGATATCAAGAATGATGCCCATGGACTTTAATGTGAACATGGGATCTCTGGTAGATTAAAGTGTGCAACTTTAATATAAGAGGGGAACATTGGGATAAATTCAAACTGGAGGGCAACTATTATGAATTTCAAAATTTAGCCCCAAATCAAGTAGGCAGGGACAACGGTTGCGCGGCTTGGTAACCTGAGGAGATGAGCCGCCGCGCTGGTGGCCGTCGTGGTAGGCCGGAGTTGCAGTGGCCGGTGATAACTGATCGGCAGTCGGCGATGATGATCACTGGTGGCCTATGGAGCTCCGGCAGCGGCGGCTGAGATAGCCGCTCAGGCAATGTTAGCAGCCATGGAGATTATGGCATGAGAGAGAAGTTGTACTTTTCTATTTTTATTTTTATATGTTTATATTTTTGCTGCAATTTACTATAGCGGGTAGCAGGTTAAATCATACATATGTACGTGCCACGTGAATACTGTGTAGGTGCTTGTTGGCAAAATGAGTGGATCCAATTCATTCTTGTATCTATCTACAGCAAAAAGGCACTTTCGTACGAAAGTTACAACCTAACTAATATAACATATTTGAAAACGAAGAGTGAGAAGGGGCAAACAACTTTTCTTTCTTGTTCAATATGATGCAATACAACGGAGAAGTGGGGTCACTGTCCGACAGTTACTGTCATTTTGATGAAAATCAACAAATTTAGGGGCTGTCAAAAAAAAAAAAAAAAAAAAAAAAATAATAAAAAAAAGAATAATAAAAAAAAAAAAAAAAAAT
>MKEJ01030558.1:0-25654 GCA_001753735.1 Embelia ribes
TGAGGGTCAAATTTGTGTATTTTTCAAACTCTATGAACTATTACTATTGTAAATGAAACTATGGAGTCCATAAAGAATTATTGTTGAAACTATGGGGACCATGGCCATAATTATCATAGCAATATCTTTTAAAATAAGATATTTAAATAAATGATGATATATATGTTTTGTTAAATACGTTTTTATTCTTATTTGATTCAAATTAATAACTAAAATAACTGTAATTTTGTAATAATGAGAAGAATATTTTTATATTGCAAAATAGAGGAAATGTTATAACTCTTCACACTTTTATAATAAAGTTATATATTCTAACGGTTTGATCACTTCAAATACAACGGTTAACAAAGTTTATAAGATTTTTTTGTAAAAATATTTGTTCCATGATCCTTTCCTATATATATATATATATATTTTGAAAAATAGATTAAAAATTGAGCACAGGAGTCATATAAACCCTCTTTGTCTAGGTGGAGTTTAAAAATCAAGATCCACAAAATCAAAGTTCACGAGTTAGGGCGCTGCATCCTGGGGGTTAGTCCATTGTTGTACCCTAAACTTAACACAAGTTTTTATTGATTCGGACTCTAGTGTTGGACTCAATTCCATCCACCCCTCCTCAATGTTGTATTCGACTATTTTTGGGAAATAACCATAGAGTTTTCTTCTGTAGCAATACATCGTACGCACGCAAAAACAAATTATGTAGCACATGTACCGGCAAAACGTGCCGCCTACAATAGAAGCAATCTAGTCTATCATGTTGCCCCAAACTTTTTGTATAATTTGTTGTTTCTAGACAAATTCGGCAATATAATACGTAGACATGTGTATGATATCTTGTATATATAACAATACATCTAACAAAATAGATCCTTGGCTTTTGTTTAAAAAAAAAAAAAAGTCAAAATTTACGTAGACACATTGGTTTGTAAGAAATTAAGTGATTTGTATACGCTGTTTCCGAAACAAATAGAGTTAAGCTTCTTATATAAAAAAGAGTAATGATATGTATACAACTGTAATCATGTTTATCGTGGCAGCGCAATCTCAACCTCTACTCCGCACGAGCGTAATCAATGACTCAAACACACAACCTTACCAGACATGACAATTTCTTCTTCTTCTTCTTCTTCTTTTTTCCTCTCAGATTCAGAGTGTGTGATATGAGAAGCAAATTAGCAGATAATTTCCCTCCATAAAAAATTTAAGTAGTTTTTTGGTAAATTGGGCTATAGGCCCATATTGTATTCACGAACTTATTGTGAATAATAGGAGAGCTTGTATAACTCATCGGCCCAAGTGAAGTACAAGTTGGGCGTTTTGGTCCATCGAGATGTAGGCAAAATAAGTAACTACAAAAATAAAATTAAATAAAATTCATGGTTTTTCCTGCCTAAAACCCTTCCGGAGGGAGGGGGAGAGAGAGAGAGAGAGAGAGAGATTGGATCTAGAGAGAGAAAACCCTAATTTAGGTCAAGGGGGTTCGCACAGTGAGTTGTATATAAAGAAGGTATGTATGTATATAATACCCCTCTAAATTATGCTTCTAACTGAGAGATATTAGGGCTTTAATTTGTTTATTTTAGCATCTAGTTTTTATTAGTTTGGGTTTGTTTTGAGATACAACGTGTATTGAAGTGGTTATACATATATATGCATGTATTTATGAATTTAATATAGGAGGATAATGAAGCTGATTCAGGGCGTGTTGAGGTCCGTAAATTTTCGATTGGGCTATCCTTGTAACCAAATAATGAGAACATTTTCTGCAAATACAGCTTCAGGTATTTATTTTTTCTTGCTTGAATTTTAATCTTATCGTCATTATGCCGATGGAAGAATAAATTTTATTATGAGTTTTAGCTACCAATAATTAGGGCATGTTTTGTTTCGGCATTTTCACTAGTTTCTCCTTTTCTAAAATTTAGGGAATTAAATCCATGGGAACTCTTGTAGTAGTATATCTAACACTATTTAATCCACTAACAATTATGGGGTTGCTACATTGCTCCCCAGGAAAGTATTATTTATCTCCAATTTTGTTTCAAGTCTAAGGGATCTGGTTTAGGCATTTTCTATGTTTGAACCCAATTTTAAAGTTGGAGGTGGAAATAAGTTTTAGGGATTGAAAATTGGGAAGCAGGTTGGAGTGCTCTTATATTTTTATTTTCGTTATTTGAATTTTTTCTGACGGACTACAGAAAGGGATAGGCAATGGTTAGGGGTGAAAATGTGGGGGACGTGGGAAACACGGCCCTAACTGGACAGGTTGCCTAAGCTACAAAATTATTTTTCGTAGTGGAGTCTCAGGTTCTTAAATTTTGAAAAGATGATATCAAGGAAAAACATTTTGAGTTCGTTTTATTGGAATCTTAGGAGAACCCGGCGAGAAATTCTTTTGGAAACATACAAGCCATACGACTCTATTGGTTTAAAATAAAAGGCAATTAAAGTTTCTTAGTTTTTTTTTTCCGCCAAAAACTCGATCAGGGAGTCCTTAAATAATTCTGTACCCATGAAGCATTTGCTCTTTAAGATTGGTTTGGTAGTGTTTATGTTATATCTTCTTCGCCAGTATCTATGCACATGCATATGTGCCGTGTGTAAGCCCCGCGTATGGCATTATCAATGTAATCTCTTGTTTTCTTTTTTGTTCCTGATATCATGTTCGTACTATTAAAAGCAATTTGATTTTGTTGATTAGGCTGGTTGTTCTGCTAAGGCCTGGGTTATTTGTAGAGATAGTGCAAGTTTCCCAATTTATAAAACAAAGAAAAGAATGAAACCCTCTGGCCATTATGGGTAATCCTAAATTTGCGGTAGAACTCTTTTTAATTCGATCTAGTAAACTAGTTTTCTCTTGCCCTTGAACCGTTAGCTGCGGTTACTAACAAATTTTTATGCTGTCTGGAACTCCTTGTTGTACGTGTTTTTATTTGTGTATTTGCTCCAATCATAAGTTGTACCCCTTTCTCAGTTATAATTTATTTTTATTTGCAGAATTATGTGGAATTTTCTGCTTTAAGCAACTATAACTGCTGCCATTTGTTCCCTGATCTTCTGTTTAAGGATGTCCTCATGCTTGTAGTTGTATGCATTAATTCTTTCAGTACATATTTGAGGTTTCCGTTGCCTTCCCTTGTATCTTTTGTCCAAATAATTTAGCTAAATTTGGAGGAAATAAGGGTGCGTTTGTGACAAATCTTACTTTTGAAAAAGTTCATATATAAATGGACTTTGAAGAATGAACTTCTAGATAAGCACTTGCAACAAAAAAATAATGTTTGGTGAAGACTCTTTAAGAAGTAGTACTTTGATATTGAGATTTATTCTTATGTTTTTGGCTCATAAGTTTAAATTACAAATATATGTTAATTCAATCATAATTGTGCATTATAGTTACACAAAACTAATGACAAATAATTTCATAAATTTATTACCTTCAAGCAACATAAAACTTGCCCTAAAATTCAATAATCAAGTTGAAGTTGGGGTGAAAAAAAGATTGTAAATAAGTAAACACGCTAATTACCTCAATCAATAAAATTGATTGATTTTAATTAAAAGTTATTTACATAACACAGACAATAACTCTTATTAATTGATGAAATCAAAAAGCAACTAAGCAAGAAAAAAAAAGAATATTTTATATATATATATATATATTATATTTCTGCATTTTGCCAGAAGTGCATTAAATGGACTTCCAGATAAATTACTAATGTGGGTTTCTACAAATGAACTTTTATAATAGTGCACTTCTTGAAAAGCCCTTAAAAAAATATTCACCAAAAGTCCAAAACTTTTGCAAATGGACTTTTTGATCTATGAGGCACTTCTAGCAGAACTGCCAAATGCTACCGAAATCTCTGAAGCGGGTGAAATATTTACTATTTTGTTACTCATCTGCTGATACAGCAATGTCATTAAGTATGGAGTCTGTGTCTCAAATCTCTTCTCTGACATGGGAGAAGATTACATCCACAATTGCATTTAATGCCTTTTGGTTGTATGCAAAACTTGATCTGTATTTGCGTTAATTTTCCCAATTACTCCATGCTGAATTTCACATCTGTGGCCAGCAGTTCAAGTTTTAAGAATTTTCTAATACTCTTAAATGTCATGCGCGCTCAATTACTGGTTCTTGTACTTATCTCTTACTAGTTGTGAAAGTAAGCGTACTGGTGATTTCTAAGTAATTTTTGTGTTCTTTTGGCAGTTTATGATGACAGGGAAGGTTCAAACTCGTTTGAGTCTTCTGATGATTTTGAGCGTCGAATATTCGGTGATGTATCTAGTGATCCAAAGTCTAATTCGTTTTTCCAAAAGTTTGACAGAATTCAGAAGGGTCAGGACAGATCTGGTTTAGGTTCTAAAATATATGGCGAAAACAAAACTGATTTATTGGATGGTCTAGATGGAACTTTCAGTACTCTGACTGACGGGTTGGATTGGAAACTGAAAGAAGAAGCCACATATTTTGAATTTGATTGTGACGAAATTGAGAATGATGAGAATTTTTCTTTCAGACCTGATATGGAATTCAAGCTTGGACAGACCTATGATTTAAGGGTATATCTATCTTCTTTGCTTTGACAATTAACATGGTGCTTGATTTCCAATTTGATTTACCATGGATAGTAAATGATGAACATGAAAAGCAATTTGTAATGCAAATTCATCTGCACTGCTGTGTAGTTTTTTGGTCGAAAAGTACCTGCCCAAGTTTGTTGAGCCTTTATAAATGAGGTTACGTGTTATTTTGCTTTTCTCTTTTCGGGGCCTTAGCTTTGGCAAATTGAGACGAACAAAATTATGACTGCTGTGTATCTTTGTTATGTTTGCATTGATTTCTTTGCTTTTTCTTTTACAGGATCTTGATCTGACAAAGCCTGCAGTACGTAAACCTTTTAAAAGATACGAGTTTGAGACAACAACAGAGGAGGTTCTAAGGAAAGCTGATTTCAGGGTGAGGATCTTTGGATTAGCATTTGCATATAATTTTGTAGGCCTTTTCTTTGGCAAATATTACTGGACCGGAGTCAAATGTCTATCAAGTGAATAATAGAGCTTAAAACTGTCATGAGAATTGAAAAACCCAAAAAATCTATTTTCCCTCTCTTGGGTATGTCCTAACCACGCCTCTTCACAGAATGTCCGTTTTCTGGCCAACTTCATTACAGAAGCTGGGGTTATCATCAAAAGAAGCAAGGTAAACAAAGTGCAACATTAATTTGTTTTCTCTAATCAAACCCTGTTGCCCCGTTATTCTTTTTTCTCTTATATGCTATTTCTGTGTGCTATCCAGACAAAAATCAGTGCTAAAGCGCAAAGGAAGGTTGCAAGGGAGATCAAAACAGCCCGAGCTTTTGGTCTGATGCCCTTCACCACAATGGGGACAAAACAATTCATGTTTGGAAGAACAATGGAAGATCTCGACCATGATTATGAGTATGAAACGTATGACACTCACAGTTTTGTTGATGAAGACCCTCGAGATCATATGGATGCTTAGTAAGCATCCATCCTATTGGTTGAGTCTTAAAGACAATTTTTGCCTGAAACCTCTTTACTGGCATTTGAAAGGTGGAGTCCTCGGTCATGACAAAGTTCCAGATAAGAAAGTGGATTCTGAAGACATGTTTTCACATGCAAAAATGTTTTTTCTTCCTCCGGTTACTTTTCCCCATATCAAAGCATAGTGTTGGTATCTTTGTTCTTTCCTTTCTGGGTCAGGTTTCTTGTAGTTTTTAGTGTATTCTGTGGTTGCTGTTGAACTATATGCTAGCTATATTGAAGTAAAATAAAAGATGGCACGGGGGTCTTGTCCAAATACTTTTTTCTTTTCAAGGCCTACATGCAGCGGATACATATTCATGCCCGTATAAACATCTGAGAGTGGATTTAATGAGGATTTTTTTTTTTCCGGAGGGGTGTCACGCTCGACAATTATGAATAACAATATTGCCACCATATGTTTTGTTATGGTCAGTGATTACCTGATAAGAAATAAAAAGTTTAACCAAATCATTTGGTGGATTCCTTCTATTTGTTTAATACAATGTTGCTTAAGTGGTTCCATTAGTAAACAAACTCCCGTGAGATAACGGTTGTACTCCTAGAGAGAGAGGGAGAGGGGAAGTGCTACACTATTATTGCATTAGCAAGGACATGAAGTCAGGGTGTAGATGATCAGGTCTGATCGAGGCCATATTGCTATTCTTAAGGAACTCTTTTCAAGCCTAATTCGTTTTGTAAATAAATTGAGTTATTGATTGATTTTGGGGATTGTTTTGCGAATGGTCTTTAGCTTTGCTCCAGTATTTTTACATTTTGGTCGTGTAAACCCGATAGTCGCCTCATGACTGTCTCCTAAGAGCTCAGTTTGAGCGTTGCTTAGTTTGTTCAAGCACTTGGCTATGTCTTCTATTTAGAGTTCATCTAGTAAACGAGCCCAGTAGCCCTGATAAAATATAGAAATTTCGGTATTTGTTCTGTATTTGCTGTAAATTAGTTTATCGTCATGCATTCTCATATGGGAAATGTATCTTTTAATGTTACGCATTTTTTCATTCTAAATACTCTCCCAACAGTATCTTTCAATCCCATGCCTTTTCCTAATCAAATTAATGGTTTCATCCAATTAATCACTTCATTGGAATCATTTAGTGCCGCGTCTGAATAAAGATTCTCATAGCATAAACACTAATTAGAACTTAATCAAGGATAGATGCCAGTTAGGTTGAACTGCTTCAAGAGACATTATGTTATTTTCTTTATTAAATATTCACCTCCTTATTCATAGAAATACTATTTATAAGTAGTGTCAACTCTTCAATATTTCTCTTGATCACCACCTCTCCCAGCAATGAAGAAGAAAAGAACTGAAGCCTTCTTATGATGACACTCCTTTATCTTTGCTCGGCCCTTACATTCGTCGCCATCCTCCTCTCCACCGCCTCTCCGCCCCTCACTACCCCCCTCGGCTCTGGCTCCACCATCTCCATCAGCTACGGTTTCGACAACTCAACTACCATCTGCGGCATCATTGCAGGGGGCCCAACCCAAAGAAACCAATGCTTCACCACCTCGGCCCACGTCATCGCCATCCAACTCAATTCGTCCTCCTTCAAATCGATCTCCGGCAGTCGAAGCCTCCTCTGCGGCCTTAAGTTAGGGGGCCGAAGTCTCCTCTGTTGGGATACCGCTACGTTCCACCCTAAGCGCATTTACTGAAGCTCATCCCTCTGGCTAACCAACTTAATCATCGGTGATTCGCATGCCTGATGTGGCAATGTGCTGGAGGCTTTCGCTGGAGGTAGCATGGAAGTTCAGTACAATCACCTCAGGGCTAGTGTTCTCTTGTGGGGTACTGAGGGACAGTAGTGGAGTCAAATTCTGGGGTAAAAGTGTAATAGGGGTGAAATTGAGGGGCTATTTAGCAATTTAACAATGTTGAGCTTAGTTGCAGGCCAATTTCATGCTTGTGGGTTAGCTGAAAATGGAACATTGATTTGCAATGGGAGGAATGATAGTGGACAGCTCAATGTTCTCTTCGAAGCACATTGATAAGGTCGAACAATATCCCCTATTAGAGCTTGTGACCGCCACTAACTATTTCTCGTTAGGAAATAAATTAGGGGGTGGGAGTTTTGGGACAGTTTATAAGGGCAAACTCGCCAATGGACGAGAAGTGGCTGTTAAAAGGGGAGAAGTAGGTGCTACGACGAAGAAGTTCCAAGAAAAAGAAAGTGCTTTCGATTAGGAACTGGCATTGCTATGGCGGATCCACCACACATTTGATGGCTTTATTGGGATTTTGCCAAGAAAAGGATGAAAAGCTTTTGGTTTACGAATTCATGAGCAGTGGATCATTTTATGATCATCTACATAGCAATAGCAATGTCGATAGAAGTAGCAGCTTCTTAAATTCTTGGAAAATGAGAATTAAAATTGCGTTAGATGCATCTAGAGGAATCGAATACCTTCATCACTATGCCGTCCCACCCATAATCCACAGAGGCATCAAGTCCTCAAACATACTAATAGATGAGAATTATAGAGCAAAAGTGTCCGATTTTGGATTGTCATTAATTGGTTTGCAGTCCAATGAGGAGCATATATCGACTAAGGCAGTTGGAACAATCGGGCCTGGAGTACTACGCAATGAACACTTTGACTACTAAGAGTGATGTTTACAGCTTAGGCGTTGTGTTATTAGAGCTTTTAACAGGAAGGAGAGCATTGTTTAAGGAAAGGGGACCGGGCCCCACAAGCTTGGTGGATTGCGCGGGGTCCACCATTGTGTCGAGGGACATAGTGACCATGTTGGATGAGAGGGTGGGCGCACTGGATGCGCATGAGATTGAGGCGGTGGAGATGGTGGCTTACGCTGCTGTTAGCTGTGTGAGTTTGGAGGGGAGAGATAGACCCTCCATTAGTGAGATTGTGGTGATTTTGGAGAGAGCATTGGCTCTTTGTGAGGGTAGCAATGTTAATGGGGAAATCTCTGTTGTTCCCTAATGAGTTCTCAATCCCAGAAGAAGTATATTGGGAGTTGCTTTATTTTTATTTTCCCCATAGATTTGTTCTAAATTTTGGTGTTTGAAATGGCAAGTTGTTCTCTTAGAAGTCATTTCTGTATCTGTGTTACTTGAAGGCCACTATCATTAGTACCTTTTTTTAAAGAAAAATATTCACATGTAGAAAATCACGCATTGAAATCAACCAATATACTTGGTGAGCGAGTTTTTAACTCCAATAGGACACGTGGGTTCCAAGGTTCCAAAATTATATTATCGGTCTATCTCTCTTCGTAATTACAAATATGATGTATCACGTATAAATTCATCATATGAGATAATAAATTATAATTCACCAGGTGAATTGTATATAAATATGAACCGAATTGCTTTAAATTTAGTCTGAATCTGATTATAATTTGCTAGGCGAATTATTTAAATTTCGCATGAATATGATTTTGAAAGTTGACCACAATTTGAGTAACAATTCGCCTGGCGAATTGGTTCAAAATTAAAATTATAATTCGTCATATTATATGGGGAATTGCATAAATATTTTATAATTTGCCATATGAGATGGCGAATTATACGTGATGTAGCATATTTGTAATTATGAGGACAAGTAGATCAATGACATAATTTTGGAGCTCATCAGTCCCTCCTTGGTGAGCACTTGCCCTAATTTTCAACAGTTTTGTCCATATTAAAATACGGAATGGCAAAAAAATGTTGTACAATTTGGACGGATTTAATACAATTTTTTTTGTTAAAAAATGTCCTGAAATATTTGGTATAGTTTATAAATTAATAATATAATTTTTTTCGTAATAAATAATATATTATTATTTATTATTTAAAATATTTTTTTTCTGAAATTTTAATTGAAAAAATAACTAAAAAGTATGAATTATACCTGTACTAAACGGGATATGTCAAAAATAAGCGTATTTTTTATTAAGTTCCGCATCAATTCGGAAAATGGAAATTTCATATGGACATGGAAAAAATTGCGAACTTGCTGCAGCCACGTGTAAATTTGAAGACTTCCCAGTCGTCAATTGTAGTTTCCATCCTACATGACATTCAAAAGAACTTTTGAGCTGAACTTAGCATGTGATAGCTCTGAAAAGATCCCGCAGCAAGATGATGAGAATGAAATTGATATGTGGAACTCAAAACAATTCATGCTTAAAGGTGAAAGCGTGTTAAGTCTAGTGTTGTTCCCATTCGGTGAGAACAACTTGAGCTGCATGCCCTCAGTGTCACGGGGTTACTTATACCAAGCCTACCCGTGCAGCACTTGACTCATTCAACCTATCGTTGAGGGGCTAAGTTAGCATTGACTCGCTCAACTTGCAAAAAAGGAAGCGGAAACTAAACACACAAATACAAGTAAAGAAGCTAGAGAGAGAGAAGAGTGTTTAGGAGAACTACTCACTTGTATTCCCTCAATGTCTTACAAATGAGAAGTTCTGCCTCTCTTGTAACCCAAAGGTTTCCAAATCCTCCATTCTCTAGAACCCACCCAGAATGTTACAGGATACTCCTAGGATAATCTAGAAATTTCCCGACCTTCCTAGAATCAACTATACATTTCCTCTATATTCTATGATATTCTATATAACTTTAGAACAACCCATACAAATCTAAAATGTACAAGAATACAATAGAAAAGTCCGGAAGCTTCTAGGTCTGATCCGTCCGAAGAAATTCCAGAAGGCTCCGGAATGTCCGAACCTTGCACAATCCATGTCTCAAAGAAGTAGAAGTGTTGGTCAGTGACATCAAGAATTGGTGGTCGTCCATTTCATAGCGATGGTTGATGTGTCAACACAAGAATGCCACACATGATGTTTCAACCATCGCACAACAATTGAGCATTACTGGTGGCATTCCATCAGTTGTATCAAATACTGTTAAATCCCAAAAAAGTAGCAAGTTTTCTACAATGGCCTCTTGAATCAGGTTACCGCTCTCCATTAGCTAATTCCAAATTTAAGTTTAAAGGCCAAAAATATCTAACCTAGTGAGAGTTTCCTAAGCAAAAGAAATCAAAACAGCATTCAACATATGAGCAGATGTGGTCACCATTGCTCAACAATGGCAATTATCTAGCATTCCATTTTTCTATGATAAATAAAAGAAAAAAGAATGACACCAAAGGTATGCAGCTCACCATCAGCATGATGAAATCAAAGAGTCAACAAACCATGATTTGATTCATACGGTGCAGGAATAAAGAGTTCAGTAAACTCTTAACTGTTGAGTGTATATATACATAACTAATTTATAATCCCATGAAAAGGGGTAAACAAGAAAATGAAATAGAAAAAAAGAAGGCCAACAGTCAAAAACCGAGAAGACAAAGTTCATAAATACACAGTATGAACATAAAAGTGAAAATTTCAACCAAGAACATGCAAGAAAGCTTGAAAAAAAAGGAAAAGGGGACAAAGAAGTTCAAACAAGGTCGAAGTGCATTAAAAGCCTAACTGAGTTGTATTTCTCTCCTTTGCGGTTACACAAAGGGATTGCACGAATACCTTTTTTCAATTCCAAAACAGGCAAGCATGTCTGGCCCGCAAAATCATCTTTCTCGGACATGTCATATTCATGTACTTCAATTCGTAGTAGAGCTAACTCTGGAACGGTTAAGGGGAAAGTGAACTCTTCATTCCACACGGGTGTCCAATTATCCTCTATCTTCTTCGTTTTCTTCATGATTTCATCAGCAGGCACACCAGCAATCCCAACCTACTTGAAAAAGGCCTTTGTAAGTAAATGAAACATATATTTCAAGTGACTTGAAAGTGAATTTTTATTAGGTGGACTATTATTTTATTCAAAAGGGAAAAAAAAACTGAACTCTCGGCTACCACTATGTTAAGTGTCTGATCTATATGTGTTACCGTCAGGACTGGGCTGGAACCACTGCTAAATTTTAACGAAATCAAAGCATTTATTTGAGTGCCAAACATTATAATTTTTCTGCAGAATATAATGTAGCATCTGATTGCAAGTAGCGCATATATACCATGAGACTATGCCTTAATTATATTTCCTTATATATGCCCAAACAAGCAGAATAAATATTAACCTTCACTTCAACGTGATAAAAATAATCGATGGAAGATACAGTAGGCATTGTATGCTAGGCTATAACTTACCCTAGTATAGAAGTCGGGCGGTGAGTACATATCAAAATGAGTTGGCTTGAAATCTAAGTGCCAACCATCACCCATATATACTTTCACCTGCATATATAATGTAAAGCTTTATTGAAATTACATAAATGCGAGACAAAAGGAAGCAAGTGCTCTAGTGGAATTACTTTTCACCTTTAAAGTCTTTTTCACAGGTAGCTGAGCTTTAGGATTAAAGACCTCATTATAGGGTCCCTTGCCCATTAAAAGGTCAGGCTTCTTCACATAACCGCACCCCCCATTCGCTCTGTACATCCCATGCATCAGCCATAGTGCTCTGCCATAGCCCTGAAAATGAAGTGCGCTATGAATGTCTCTCTAATAAATTAGAACAATATCGTAAAAACATAAAAGTTATAAGTAATCTAAAAAGAATTTAATTCAGCTCCTTAGTGTTGGCTGTCCTTTGCGGTAAAACCCTCCACCAATGACTTTCTAGTTTCTATAGCTACTCATCTCTAACCATTAATTGCTCCCTTTCTTTCTATCAACCTACCAAAAAGGTGAATCGTAATAAGGAAGGTCAAACGAGATTTCATTCAGTAAAAGTAAGAGCTCAGAGGTTGGGTAAAGATGTGGTATCGCGCCAATCAAAAGAAAATGAAATCCGTGGTCTCACTAATTTACAGAAATCAGCAACCGAGAATCTGCAATCCTGATACTAATACCAAACTACAATACACTTCCAGCTTTTTATACTGCCAAAACTTTTATAATGTATTCTTTTGAAATAATTTTGATCCAGGTAATACTAATAACTTCAACTTGAAAACCAAAAAGAGGAAAAGAGATAGCTGCATAAAAGAATATGCTACTAGTCACAGATTCATTCCAATATTTTTACTGATGGTAAGACCTGCATGTTAAACGCAACCATTTGAGCTCCATGCATCCATCCGATCTGTGGTTTGTAATTGGAGGAGGTGAATCGAGTACCTTTGGGGTAAACCCTGAGAATGTTTTTCTGGGTGAACCTAAATTCAGAAGTGCGCCGAATTGGTCACATGAAAATAATAAAATAACATACACAAAACTGTTTAGAATAATTATGCGAAGTATGCTAATAAAAGAATTTTGATTTTTACCTTACTACATCCATTCCATGTGCTTCGGCAGCTTTCTCAAGTGCCTGTTCACTCAAACTAAGGCGCCTAACTTTGCCAACTTCAACTTTAAGTGCCTCTTTTAGACCACCTTTAGGCTTTCCAGCATGAATAGCTATAAGGCTCTTGTATGCCGGTGGTTCAGATGGATGAGCATCATGATCAAATTCATCATTGTCTTCTTCCTCACGATGGTTGTCACTCTTACCAGTATCACTCTACAGGGAAAACAGGCCAAACTTTGATAGGAAAATGCCTCAACATAAGAGTATATATCATACTCACAAGATTAATACTTAGTCTTTAGTACTACTCTTTCTTGACATCAGGACACATATGAAATCATCAAACCAAATATGATTCAAATTCGCAGATGACTTCCAAATTTACAACAGAGAACATGACGAAGGGTCGAAATTATTTTCTATAATAACGGCCATCAAATTCATTTACAAATCACCTTATCGTCATTTTCATGATAAGCTGCCAGCTTTGATGGTTCCCTGCCCCATACATCTTCATCGGAATATTTTTCCTTTTGTGACCCATTTCCCTTAAAACTGTCAGCTTCAAGGTACTCTTTAGGAGGTTTGGTTGAAATGAGAACACGATGTTTTAACTCCTCCGGTGTGGGAAATTCTTGCAATTGCGCTTCAGGGCAAAACAGGGTCTGTCCAAATGTTTGAGCAAGCATCTACAAACAAAGTACACATAATGAGAAAAAGAGTTAACACCAAATAAAGAGAATGTAATTGAATAAAATGATGACATGACAAATAACCTGAGCTACTTTAGCCTGAAGATCTGGTGTGAGATGGTCTTCGAGGGTTATTATGACAGGATATGGAGAAGCAAAAAAAGCGTACTTTCTGATGGACTCAAGACATTTCTTTAGTTCCACAGGGGTTGTGAGTGTCCTGAAAATGACACACTAGTTCAAAGATATCCCAAAAGATATACAAGAGCGGGAAAGATAAATTATCTATATTCGGACATCAAATAAATTCTGTTATAAATAATGCAAAATTCATACGCCAATAGAAAACCCAAATGCTTTTTGGAAACATTTCGATAAAGATTAGATTCTTTCATATAAAAGGGATCCTTGTCATTATTTTGTTCAGTAATTTTTTAATAAGAAAACAGTTCTCTAGATTTTAATTTGCATTTTAAGGTGTCTTCTCTAAAAAAAGACACCTTGCAAATACTAAAATAAAAAAAGATACTTAGTATTCAGGTTTATATAACCGTGAAAACAATGCATCTTCTACCCACATTAAATGCTTCTTAGACAACAAGATAATAGAATTTAGTGCAACTGTGCAAATCTATCAATGCCTCTCTTCACTGAATGTTATTAAGCACAGATATCACCCGTGCAACTGTGCAAATCTATCAATGCCTCTCTTCACTGAATGTTATTAAGCACAGATATCAACCCGAGCATGATTCTAAACTCGAATTGTATAATCAATTGTAGACCTCCGGCTCTCTACCAGCTTTTCATCAAAAACAGGAATCCATGGTAGAAACCAAATATCAAAGAGCTTACAGATCTACATATCGATTTGCATACCTTCCGTGAAGAACATGTACGTTATCTTTTGTGGAGTTTGGCCAAACATCAAGCTCTATCACCCTAACACCTCTTTTTAGTGCCTCTATAATTGGAGTGTCACTACAATCACTGCTAAGCTGGTTCCCCGTCAAATAGGAATTGTGCCCTGTGTAGATGAAGTAATGGGACAAAGGAGCAGTCATATCATGGTGAACCTGAAATGATCATATATGCCATCAAATTTTGCAGAAATTAATCAGGCAAGGGCAGTATTGTTTTTCTCATTAACAATTACAAATAGTATGCAATTGGAGAACATAAACAGATTCTATTAACCATACTATCTATACGAAAATGGTAGTATTCCCAAGGGACATGGCATAAAACATGTTGGAAACCGGAGATGTTGCTAAAAGAACATTTGCAAAATTGTTCCAAGAAATTAAGCTTTGAGAAATTTCAATTGATATCTTAAAAATATATACATAGATGGTTCGGAGCAATTCTGTGGGAAGGAGAAAAGGGCGAGAGAACGATGTTGATGTATGACAAATTTTGGCTCAAATTGAAAAGGCTTGGGCGTGTTGCAATGGAAAAGCAAGAAGAGAAAATTGGCCTTTTGCAACCAAATCAAATTCATAACTTGCTTCAAATTCTGCAAAATCAAAAGACTTTTCATTCCTAGACTTGTAAAAAGGACAAATTTGCTAAATTTAGAAACTTTTGACTCACACTGACAAGTGACAATGCCCAATTATCACTCCACTTTGGGCGCCCCTTTCTCTCACAGTCTTAAAACTTTTTACTAGTTTGAGAGCTTCATTCAATTCAATCTTGCTATTCTAATCAGGTTTCATATTCTAGCTTATTTTGCCTTGTTGGTTAAGTATTTCCTGTTTAGTGTAGTTTAGTGTCTTTTCTTCCAAGTACTCGAGTCATTGAATGGAACCTTTTGAAAATTGTTTTAATTCCTTCAACAAATTTAATAGTCAATTTCCTTTGTGATTTTTAATCTATGGCCTTGTTTATTCAAATGCGACCACATATTTGAGCGGCTCTATTCAAAAAGTGACCTTTGCTTCACAGTTCCAAACTTCTCAATCTATTTTACAGGGAATATAGTTACCCAAGTTAGGAACTTAACCTAACAAAACATTACAGGTAGTATCCTAGATTGACACTTATATTTCTATTAAAAGAAAAATAAAAAGAGCAAAATACACAAACACACTGTATATATATACACTCAAGCAAAGCAGTACATGGGGGATCATCATCAAATCAGAGGATACCGCTTGGTTCATACTCTCCATTTTGAATTTGCTAAATTAAGGTTTACAAAGTTTGCTAAATTAGGTATCCAATCTAAAGAAGACAACCAAAGCTGAATTTAGTAGGTTTCCAAATTGGCAGTTATATCTAACTATTCTCTAAAAATGTGAAGCTTGTAAAAGATTCTTTTTCCCGGAAATACCTTTTCATAAGTTATAAAATTACATTAACTTTTCACCCACCTAAGAGCAAAATAATTAGATAATTTGTTAAATTGAAGGTCATTAAGTCATTAACTACCTTACTCAACTAACAAAATATCATAAATTAATACTAAAATTGTGTTTTAAGTAATAAATGTTTTTCAAATAAAGATGAGTGGCTAGTCATATGACTTTTTTTTTTTACACTCATGCATACAATTGATTTCTAGGAAAAAAAATTTCTTGAATCTCCTAAAAATAAAAATTGGAATTTATTTGCAAACTCGTTTTTGATGAGCATGCACGAAAAAATAAATATTAATCATGGAGACGAAGCTATTATAAATTTTTCTCACAAAAAATATGGAATTTGGAAATTGACACTATGACAAACTATCTTACATGTCGACAAAGAACATATTATACATAATTTTTTAGTTTCTTTATGTTCATATGTTTTAAGCAGCTTATTTTCTTTATATTCATATAATAATTTTGAAATGTTCAAAAAGATCTTTACCACATTATGATAGAGATGGCCATTACATTTTTGTTATAACGTGTATAATAGTTACAAGTTGAAATATAAGACAATAAATCAAGTGTTGTAATTCTTCTAGTTTTTATTAAAAGAAAATAAAAACAAAATACACCCAGACACTACTTAAAAACATTAGCACAACACTACATGTGCGAAGATCATCCTCAATTGACATTTTTCTCTTTCAATTCACAGTTTCCATTTGATTTGCTAAATCAACAACCAAATCTAACATGATAATACAAGTAAATTTCCAAATCCACGCATCTTTCTACATATATATTGCTAAATTAGGAATCAAATCGAACACGACACTACAAGTAAATTCCCAATCCCCACTTCTTTTTACTTCTTTTTATATACTAGCGGAAGTGTGCATGCTTTGCACATATAATTTATAAATTTGTTTTGTTAGTTGTTTTTTTAAATTGTCACTTTATATATTTTTTCTATTTTTTTAATTATTCATTTAGAAAACCAATAAATAAATAATATTTTTTTTTTTTTTTAAATTGCCCTAGTATTAGAGTGATATGATTTGAGTTTCTAAAAGTAATACCAATTAATGATTATCTTAATTCATATTCCCCAGTCATAATTAAAAATGAATTGAGGAAGTACTATTTAACAAAATATTGTATACTAACATAGAAGTAAAAATTAAAATTATTTCGGATAATTTTTAATAAAAATAAAAGTATTTTAATTATGATTTATCGAAATTTAATATGTGTGCAATTGCAAATTATACTTCTTTAAATTTTAATTTTTATTTTAATTTGTTTAAGTTTTGTTTTTGTGATAATTATCAATCTAAATCTTTAAACATAACATATTATCTCTTAATAAAAATATATGTAAGTTAAAATTAATTAATTTGTAATTTTATATATAATGACTTTGGTTGCAAAGAAATAACATAAACGATGAACTTGTAACAAAAAATGAAATAAAATATTTGTTGGTGTTGTTTATTTGTTTTTATAGAGCAGTCAGATACAGAATATTCTAGCTACTCAATATATGTAATATATATATATACATATATGTGTGTGTATAATTTACCTGAGATCCGATGGGAGCATTGAGTTCAGAGGAGAATAGCAAGCTGTAAAAGTCCTCTAAATTGAGAGTGTTCCTCGTGAACTTCGCGATGTGGTGCCGCCGCCGGAGCACCTGCTCCAGGATCCGCCCGGCGTCGGCCGCCGTGGCTCCTCTTTCCCCCTGGTGCTCGGCGAGGAATCGGCGGAGCTGTTCGGCGTTCATCTGAGCTCCGCCGTCTGAGTATTCGGCGAAGGCCGCCGCCACGTCAGCCGGTGGCTCTGTCTCCGTGACCTTGAATTTCCGAGTGAAGCACATACAGAAACGGTAGTTGCTCCCCATCTCTCTCTCTCTCTCTCTCTCTCTCTTTCCCTGTGCTGATTGGATTGTGAGTTTGTGACTGTATTAATGAGCTCTATCAGAGGCTGGCGGAGAAAGAGAGTGAGAGATGCGAGGGGTTGTCTTTTGCGTTATGGTTTGCATACAGCATAAATAATACAGCAATAATTACGTATATATAGTACTATTTATTAAAGTTTGGTTAATGAAGTGGGACTTTCTCTGCGCGTCGGCATCGTGTATACAGATGCTTATTTTTATATTTGTTTCCGACGCTGTATCTATCTATATAGTCAGGGGCGCGTCCGGTCAAGAATTTAAAAAAATATATTTAAATAAATAAAAATATATATATAATTAATTTTTTGTGTATCTTTAAAAATATAATTGATAGTCTAGCAAGATGGCAATAAATAGGAATAATAATTTTTAATTTTTTTTCTCTTTTAAGTTTTAGTTATTTAGAATTAAAATTATTCTTGAGATTTTCAATAAATTGATCCATTAATATTTGGTTTGTAACATAGTATATCATATATGTATATATATATATATATAAGTTGTTTCATGTAATTTTAAATTAATTAATAAAAAATAAAAGATCAATACAAAGTAATAAAGTCACATGTATTATTACATCTAATAATATGATGAATTTTATTGTGAAAATAATAAGAAACTAAAATTACATTTTTTTTTTAATCTGTAAGATCAATAATTGAAGAACTAAATTTTTTCATAAATTCGTTACTTTATTAATAAATGTTATGATAATTAATAAGTTGGATTATAAACATAACTAAACTTAATAAAGAATGAGATTAATATAAGAAAAAATGAAATTGAATTTATTATTTAAATTAAGAAATAATTATATTTATTATTATAAAATTAACTAAAAAATTTACGATAAATATTTTATACTTTTAATGTTTCTCGTACCTTTATTCAAAATCCTCATTCCTGATGGTTTCCCAACCTATTGTAGCTTGGTGGCGATGTCACAACAGAAGAGGAAACCTAAGGATTAATTGCCAACAAAAATATGCAAACCTAAGGATTAATTGCCAACAAAAATATGTACGTGTAACATTTTTTTGACAAATCTCGTAGCTAGCTAGCTATATAACGGCGGGAAGGAATTACTGCATATATTATCACTTTTTTTTTTTAAAAAAAAATCCTCTAATTTGTAGAGAAAAGGCAATTAGTGGCTTTTGGGAAGGTTTTCGAAGAAGGCGACTTCAACCCCAACGCACATTCTTCTCTCAAAATGGTTGAAATCTGAACCGCTATACCGAAACACTGCTCGGTGAAAGACCCTTGGAGATCTCTTAGCTATGTTCTTAGAGATGTTATCGAGGTTTTTGGTTTAATGGCAATGGCTGCTTATTTTAACAGTTTCACCAAATAGTATCATGAAAAGTTTCAATTGTTTAACATAGAGATGCCAAGAATTGAAAATGCAAGCGACTGAACCTCTATTTTTGAGATGTTAAGATCATATATAAAAAAAATTATATATTAAGATATAAATTATTAAATTATGAGGCGATTGTATCCCTATTATTTCTACGTAGAGCTAGTTAAATTGAAATTATGGAAACACTAATTACAGTCGTATTGAAAAACATTTAAGATTAGATTAAAATAGGGAAATACTATTTACTCTCATATTGCAAAATTTGGCACTGCCGGAACTCGCATGAACCACAAAATGCATCTAGTAACCGAGATCACGTATTCGTGACAGTCACAATTGCCCGTAGGACTTTTTTCCAAGAATAAAATAAATTAAGAGTAATGATAAGCATATAAAATAAACTAATTGTGTCGAAAATTTATACAAACCAACTTTATATGATTCACAATTACTCTCATGATCTATCTTGGAGTAGTAACTCGAATTGTCTTAACTTGAAATTGTTCTCACATTTCGTATGGTCTCATTAAATCATAATCCAGAACAAACAATATAATAATAGCTAGCTAGATGTCCAACAAAATCTACTAATTGCAATTTACAAACTAAATAGTAACAAAGCCATTAATTGAAAGCCATCCTTTGCTTGTGAGCTTCTGTTGGTAATTTCACATCCGTAGCCAAACCAACGGCTTGGAGAAATCTCACGGTGTACCACGTCATGCCTATCTGCCACCACTCGAGCCCGTGCCTAGCCGAGTAACCAAAGGCGTGATGGTTGTTATGCCAACCCTCCCCAAACGCAAGCACTGCCACCCACCTGACCCAATTTCAAAACCAAAACCAGAACATGATTCCAAAATCATATCAAAGAAATAGAATTAGTTCCAAAATTGTATAAAAATAGTTTTGTTACCAGTTGTTTCTTGAGAAATCGCCCGTGTTCCATGCCTGGCTTCCCCAAATATGACAAACCGAGTTCACAAACCAAGTGATGTGGTACACCCAAACTATTCTCACACACTGCATTGCCAAATAAGCAATATTATTTCGCAAATTAGTGTTTTGCCCTTTAGGAAAATGCGTCTTAGTTATAATTTCCGAAGCTTAGTAACAGATCATATACACCTTTAACGATTACAAGTGGAGAATAAATAACACAATGATAATTGAAAGTACATAGTTTAATAATTTCTTGTTTTGGGGCCAAAGTGTAAGATGCGAAGGCAATGAAGGGGACTTTGTTAATTTTTCTCAGTAAGGAACACAATTAATCAAGAATATCCGAATAAAAACCCAAGTAATGATGATGCATAAAATGTATAGAAAATAAGATTACGAGCTCAATTCATTATGAGAGAGATTTATAATATATATATACACACAGAAGAACATTCTAGAATATTTAAAATTACAAGCTAGTAATTTACTTTTATATTTATATCAATATTATCACTAATAAATGACAACCCATCATAATCCACAAGATATAACATACGGACCATTTCCTTACTTCAAATGACAAAATTATAATGGAGGCTTTCCTTCCAATTACTTAATAAAATCTTCTTATATAATTTTCTCTATAATTATGTGAACGACGGAGCCAGGCGGGGAGGGGAGATCGCAACACCTTGACCCCGCAAAAATTTCACAAATTATTTATATAATTTTGAAAATTTTCAAAACCTCACTCCACGTCCCTTGAACGAAAAATATTTATCCTACCAGATAGAAGACGGCAAAACTAGGCACTCCCATCTAGAAATCCTGACTCATCACTTGTTATCTCTTATAATTAAAATGAAGCTTACCATTCCCCAAACGAGAAAGGGAGATCCCCCAAGTGCATATAGTAGAAATGCAAATCCAATTGGATGCAAAATATAAGTGCTTCTCATAAACCTGTAAAAGAATTGCTTTTCCAAATCACCAACATTGTTTGGTTCTCCACACTGCAAAATAGTCCCCCAATTAATTTACTAAATATTAGTAAAAATAACATTATTAGAAAATAAAAAATCATACCTTTTCGGTAACAGCTTGGGTATCAAAAAGCCAGGTCATGTGACTAAACCAAAAGCCATTAATGGGGCTATGAGGGTCTCTTTCAGTATCATCAAATTGGTGGTGGTATCTATGTGTGCTCACCCAATCCATTGGATTGCCCTACAATAATAATAATAATAAAATAAATATTGTACAAACTTATATTACAGTAATTTTTTAAAGTATTACATTACAGTTATAAATGTTAATTTTTTCCCCTTATAAAGGTGCATAATTGCAAATCCCATGTTAACTTATTTAATTAACAAATTGGTTGAATTGATGGGGAGCAATTCTAAAACGAATATGGCTAAATGAATTTGTGATTTGGAAAACAACTAACTTTATATCCGGCACATTACACAACTTAAACCCCTAATATTAGCTAATAACTACATAACTTAACAATCCCCCAAAATTATTTTAGATTATTTACAATAGTATCCCAACTTTTAGCTACAATTAATTGTTGATTGATTCTAATCGGATTATTGCCACGTCATCGTGTGTGACAATATATTACCAACCCACTGACGTCACAACAATTAAACGTGGATGTAATATTATCAAGGATATCATGAATACCCATTAGTTGTCCATCCTAATTATTACCATCATTCTTATTTGGGTACCAAATAAAATATATGCTAAATTCTACCATATTATTGACCAATAATTGGTGAGACCAGTGATTCATAACTAAAAATATTTCAAAATGAAATCATATTTTATAGTTTCTGTGTACTGATATATATTTACTGATACGTAAAAGAGAAAATAGTAATACATAGGATAAATAAATTAATATTATAATAAAAAATAATTTTATCTCATACGTGTCAGCAATATATGACAATATATAAGAAATTTCTACGTACAAACATGTATAAAATCATACTATTTTCAAAATAAACTACCTGCAGTGCTTGAACCCCACAGTAAGCACAGAAATACTCGAGCCACTTGGGAAGACTAAAGCTCCGATGAGACAGATTCCGATGAAAGGACAACGTAATACCCAAAAGCCCCGTCACAACATACAGCCCGAAAGCCACCCAAAACGCGCCCCAACTAAAATGAAACGGCGCCAAAACGCACCCCAAATGCATCATCAACAAGACCCCCGCAATCCCCGCGTCTCGTGGGGTCCACTTCCGATCCCGCAACATATTCCTCCGCCGCTTTCTCACCACCTCACCATCCACCGGAGACATAGGGGATTAGTGAGGCGCCTGTGATAGGATCACAGCCATGGATATTTGAGATTTTGTTTGAATTTGTTAGGGAATGAGATGAGACACATTGATATATATAACGGTGGAGTATTAATTAATTTTAATGTGATTATACAACATTACGGCTTTGACGTATACGTTAGGCAATTATTTTCCAGCAAGTTGCTTTTGAGTTACTTTTTATTAATTAATTATTAAGTCATCTCATTTTGTTTTGTTTTTTCCTCCCTCAACATCCGAGAGAAAATTTTATCTCTATTTGTTGCCATGTTGGGTAAAATAACAAGATAACATAGTGCTACACGGATAGATTTAGTATGTTATATGACTAAAGGCACGTTCCAAAAATTTGTAATAATATATAAGTCGTGCCATAAAATTACTAAAAATATATTATTTTCTTATTTGAAAATGTTATTTTGAAACTTTAAAACAGAAAAATGGCTAAAACCCATTAATTGTAAGTGTATTATACGGGTTGTACCTAAAGTATGAATATTTTTCATTAACTCAAATTATTTTTAAATTATAAGTAGGCACGAATTTAACTGTAATGATTCGAGCGTTTACCGACTTATACTTATTGTCCGTGTATGCTTAACTTTATTCATCCAAATCACAAATCTGAAAATGAAAGGTTAGATATGTTTAAATTAATTTAGATTACATAACCAATTGGTAGTAATTTTTAATTAATTTATTTAGTTTTCTTGATAACCAATTGGTAGTAATTAATGAAGCTTGTAGATAGATGGGTAGAGATTTGTTTTGGTGTGGTTCTATTGCATGATAGGGACCAGGAATGAGCAGAGGCAAGTTTAGTTGACTTCTTCGGACAAGAACTAAAAAAAATATCTAAATAAATAAATAAATATATATATATATATATATAATATTAGATATTAATTCTTTTGGACCTTTAGAAATATAATTAATAGTATAGTGAAATGACAATAAATCGGTCTTGTATATGATAGATCTTGAGTTCAAATCTTTTCAGGAATAATAATTTATGTTTTTTTTTCTCTTTTGAATTACATAGAATTAATATTATTCTTGTTAATATTTGGCTTGCAACATTATATATATTATATAAATGTATTATGTTTCTATATAATTTTAAATTAAATGACAAAAAAAAAGATCAATACAAAGGTCACATGTATTATCACATCTAGTAATATGATGAATTTTATTGTGAAAATAATAAAAAACTAAACTTATATATATTTTTTTAATTTTACAAGATCGATAATTGAAAAACTAAAATTTTCCATAAATTCGTTACTTTATTAATAAATGTTATGATAATTAATAAGTTGGATTATAAACATAACTAAACTTAATAAAGAATGAGATTAATATAAGAAAAAATGAAATTGAATTTATTATTTAAATTAAGAAATAGTTATATTTATTATTATAAAATTAACTAAAAAATTTACGATAAATATTTTATACTTTTAATGTTTCTCGTACCTTTATTCAAAATCCTCATTCCTGATGGTTTCCCAACCTATTGTAGCTTGGTGGCGATGTCACAACAGAAGAGGGAACCTAAGGATTAATTGCCAACAAAAATATGCAAACCTAAGGATTAATTGCCAACAAAAATATGTACGTGTAACATTTTTTTGACAAATCTCGTAGCTAGCTAGCTATATAACGGCGGGAAGGAATTACTGCATATATTATCACAGTTTTTTTTTAAAAAAAAATCCTCTAATTTGTAGAGAAAAGGCAATTAGTGGCTTTTGGGAAGGTTTTCGAAGAAGGCGACTTCAACCCCAACGCACATTCTTCTCTCAAAATGGTTGAAATCTGAACCGCTATACCGAAACACTGCTCGGTGAAAGACCCTTGGAGATCTCTTAGCTATGTTCTTAGAGATGTTATCGAGGTTTTTGGTTTAATGGCAATGGCTGCTTATTTTAACAGTTTCACCAAATAGTATCATGAAAAGTTTCAATTGTTTAACATAGAGATGCCAAGAATTGAAAATGCAAGCGACTGAACCTCTATTTTTGAGATGTTAAGATCATATATAAAAAAAATTATATATTAAGATATAAATTATTAAATTATGAGGCGATTGTATCCCTATTATTTCTACGTAGAGCTAGTTAAATTGAAATTATGGAAACACTAATTACAGTCGTATTGAAAAACATTTAAGATTAGATTAAAATAGGGAAATACTATTTACTCTCATATTGCAAAATTTGGCACTGCCGGAACTCGCATGAACCACAAAATGCATCTAGTAACCGAGATCACGTATTCGTGACAGTCACAATTGCCCGTAGGACTTTTTTCCAAGAATAAAATAAATTAAGAGTAATGATAAGCATATAAAATAAACTAATTGTGTCGAAAATTTATACAAACCAACTTTATATGATTCACAATTACTCTCATGATCTATCTTGGAGTAGTAACTCGAATTGTCTTAACTTGAAATTGTTCTCACATTTCGTATGGTCTCATTAAATCATAATCCAGAACAAACAATATAATAATAGCTAGCTAGATGTCCAACAAAATCTACTAATTGCAATTTACAAACTAAATAGTAACAAAGCCATTAATTGAAAGCCATCCTTTGCTTGTGAGCTTCTGTTGGTAATTTCACATCCGTAGCCAAACCAACGGCTTGGAGAAATCTCACGGTGTACCACGTCATGTCTATCTGCCACCACTCGAGCCCGTGTCTAGCAGAGTAATCGAAAGCATGGTGGTTGTTATGCCAACCCTCTCCAAATGCAAGCAGTGCCACCCACCTGTCCCAATTTGAAACCCGTACTCAAAATGTAATTCCAATTTCGTATCAAGGAAATTAATAAAACTGATTCCAAAATCATATCGGAAATATTTTTACCAGTTGTTTCTAGATAGGTCGCCCGTGTTCCACTCCTGGTTTCCCCAAATGTGACAAGCTGAGTTCACAAACCAGGTGATGTGGTACACCCACACAATCCTCACGCCCTACCATTGCCAATATGGAAATATGGTTAAGCACTCGATAGAAACATTATTACGTAAATTATGCTATTGTACCTGAATCTAACTTATCGACCTTACATAGGGGTGCATACTTGTGGCAATATTGTCTAACGACTAAAGACCATTAACCAAAACCTAATGTAAACAAATGAAATGTTG
>MKEJ01030568.1:0-10439 GCA_001753735.1 Embelia ribes
AACAAATCAACTTTTATTATTGTTGATTGATATAGTGTCATATCCTTTTATATGTACCATATCTATTGTTAATTGTAAATATATATATATATATATATTCTAATTTGATACTTCTAATTTTGAGAGATGCCCAAGTTCCCTCTCCGATGTATTAATACATAAATATATACATGTAGAAAGTTATTCCATACAAATTTATAAAGTTTGTGTCCTGTGTAAATAAATTTAACCCGAATCAGCTCAACTCCAAGTACCTTGCATTGGTTAAATTTATTAACTCCAATTTATTTTCGTCAAAGAATTGTTTTAATAAGGTAGTGATTATCGCTGGCGGTTCCATGACCACAATCAAGGCTAAGCCGTACTCCGAACACATACGAGAGAGTCGATTCGATGGAGGGTATATAAGTAGAAAATATTCATAGGAAGGAAGCGTAAGCACAAGGCAAAGGTGCTTTTTCAAGGAAGGACACTTTTGGCATTATAAGCCTTGCAAGTTTGGTTTACAAGTTTCTTTCCACTTGTGTTAAGAATTGCCATCACTCTCCAAAGTCAATATTTTAGCATAACGAATGCTATGCCTTACCCAACACTTCTCTCTCATGAGTCACTTCATATTTATTATATCACCAAAATTTATTTTCTTTTCTTAAGTAGCTGGTGAAAAATAATTGTTTTCATAGTAAAATTTAGTATGTTCTTATGAGTGGTTTCACAATTAATAAAGATAAAATAAATATTAATTTTTAAGGCTAAATTTGATTATTCATATTAAAATTATGTAAAATAAAACTATTTCTTTTACAATGTATACCCAAAATCATGTGTAAAGCCAAATGAACTATTATTTATATGGATGGAAAGTGCAATATATTCAAATGTTTGGTAACTAGTCCAGCTAAATTTTTTGCTGTGCTAATAAATCCACACCATACTCGTTTCAAATATCTGATTTTATACTCTGTCAGGTTATGCACCATAAAACTATGTTAAAAAAATATAGAAGCTTATAAATTAGCTACCCCTACATACAAATCAAGCAGATTTAAATCATCTTTATTATGGCAAACGAGCCCTAGTTTCATAACAAACAAAAAAGAAATAACCAAATAAAAGACTTCAAAAGTTGAATGTGTGGAAACCGGTTCAAAGAGAGAATTATATGTATATGTTAGTGTAATAGTAACATTTTCGTGTAATATAGCACATAGTTTTCATTTACATCTTCTAAATTTAGTACTACTATTTATCGACTATAAAATGAAAAAATTATTCATTACATTCAGCCACAAAAGAATATTTTTGTTTCGAAATTACATTCAAATCTAGGCACACGATTAGCAAATTAGGTTGTATGAAACATATTGTCTACATGGTTAGTACCAACACATAAAAACATACTTAAAGTTTCTTTGGTCGCAACTTAAAAAAAAAAACTAGTTTTTCTCTGACAATTTTGCTTTTATTATTTATTTTTTTTGCCTAAAATAACAAATAAAATAAAATAAAAAATTAGCTTATAAAGCTAAGCGGTCATCTCGTCTAGAAGACGCATGGTATTGTAAATGCCAGCTGTAAAATATTGAAAGCTATTTGTCAACAACCAATGCTTTTAATTTTGATTTGATTTTGTGTTCAAATTTCCCATGCGAGGAAGAAAAATAAAGATGCACCAAACCTTGAAGTAGACTTCCTCAAAACATAAATTATGTCGGTGATAAAAGACATATTTATGCTTTTTCTAGACAAAAAACAGACTATGAATTCAAGGGTTAGCGAGGTTTCGAAATAAGGGGCAGAAACTCATTGAAAATTAGAAGAAAAACTTAATCTCAATTACGAGGACCTAAAAATCACATTTTAAAAATAAGATATATTGAATAGATAAATGGGAACTGAAACTGAATATATATTACATAACTTTCTTTTTTCTAAATTATCAAATGATAGGGGAGGGTCAAAGCCAAATAAAGCAATTTAATAAAATCTAGCCTTTTTTCCTTCGTATCCCATTTTTACTAAATGTGTATGTATTTTATGTTGGTCAGTTCTTAAGTTTTTACTGGACATCAATCAAATGAAACGGAATTTATGAATTTGTGCTATATCTACACAATGATTTTTTTTTTTAACTTAAGATAATACTTTGCTTGCGAGGTATAAGATAATTTACTTGTAAAGTAATAGTGTCGTAACTCTTTGGATTCTTATTTTACATTATTCAAAATTTTAAAATGCGATATTTTCTTACCAAATTAAAACCTTTCCAAAAGAAGCAATAATTTGGAATAAGTATGACATAATTTTGCCCAACTATCAAAAAGTGAATTATGTTATTTTTTTAATGTGTTAAGTTACCGTTATATTAAAAAGCTCAAGCTTTTTGGTAAGATAACTTTTTTATTTTTTATATAATTCTCTAACATTCTCCCCCACATGTAGATCAGATTGATTTTAAGCCTGCCCATTTTAGGGAGGTCTACCATGTACAATTTATTGTTAATTTTTTTGAATGACTTGTTAATTTATTTAACGAGTACTGTTATAGAGAATTGAACTCAGAGCAACCTTATTTATTAACTTTGATATCATGCTAACTCACCGTCATACTAAAAGCAAAATTTTTTTAGTAGAATAATTTTTTTTATTCTTTTATATAATTCTCCAACATAATAATTATTAAGGTATGAAATGGATTTGGTCCTTTTATGCAGAAGAAAAAAAGATTAGAATCTAACATTAATAATACAAAATATTACCCAAAAAAACAATTTTACTCAAAGTTTGGAAGTTAATTTAGGGCTTTGAGTGAAAAGGATAATTTTTTATGAGTTTGAAAAGGATAATTTTTTGATTATGCATTTCAAGTAGTTAGATCGCCTCTTCTCGCAAATTTATGAGCAGGACCCCATTTTTCTTATAGTATAGTAGTTAGTAAGAAAAGTTTATTATGTATATTTCGCCTTGGCCTGATTAATATTGGTAAGCAAATATTTATTTTCAACCAAATAGTTTGTCACAGTGAGCTTATCTTATAGGCACGTGGCTAAATACCAGATGCAACCACATAGCACAAAGAATTTATGTCAAATTAACGAGCACTCACGGTTGTTGCTAGTTAGGATCCTATAAAGTTAGATTCTAAAGTCATAATTAAAAGAATTATTTGGTTGTAACTTTTAAGATTGGCTCAATTCAACTGTTTTATTTTTAAATTGAATTTATTTAATATTTTGTGTTTTTTCTTTTCTACTTCCCTGTCCCAAAATTAAATTTAAATATGATATTTTATGTTTTATGTTTTTCTTTAATATCGTAATAAGTTGGATGGATGAAGTAAGTTTTAATACGAAATATATTAAATATTTTGTGGTTCCCTTATTTAGTCTCTTTTGCTATTTTGAAACGTCCAAAAATTTTGATAAATTTCTAAAAATAAATGAGTAGAAATTTATAAATTTTCTAAATTATCCTAATTTAATGTGTTTTATTCTACTTAATATCTCCAAATCTCATATCATCTATTAATTATGGTAAGGGCAAATTTGAAAGCAACTAATAATTTAAAATAATTAAACTTATGTATTATGGTTGTTATAAATATTTAAATTTCTCAAAGTGAATAATATAAGTTGGACGGACATGATATTTAATATTTTTGAGCTCATATAGTAATAAAATATTTTTGGGACGCAAGTATTAAAATTTTACCTAAATTTTTAGCCCGTACCTACATCGAAATGGGTAGCTAAGACTCAAATAAAAAAGGGGAGGGTTAGGTATAACTAATTAATTCACTACAAGATCTTTTCTAAATATGCACCTAGTATAGGCCCAACAATATGTGGTTCATCTTTAATTTTAGCAGTATCACTTGTACATGGAATTAATATCACCGCCTAATGCTATAACAATTAGATATGGTGGCTAGTAAAGGGCATTAAAATTTTATACGTTTAATACACATATTAAATAGTAAAGTACACGAAGAGTACCTAAATCGTATAGAGTCTTTATGCGAACACCGTGGACTTTGATATTTATAAATTTTTTTCGCTACTCCATGTGATTTTTATTTTCCGCAAGTGTGTATATTGAAGCATATGCTATTAGTACCTCTATTTTGGATTTGGCATATTTGTGATTTCTTAAGGAAACAAACAATGCAAAATGAAGAATTACAACAGGAGAAAAAAATTTAAAAATTTAATGCGTATACACTTATACGTGTGTGTTGTGCGTGCAAGACCCGAGCACCTTGAGGCTCTGGCTCGAATCATTATTTTAGCGAACCCGAAGATTGAGCTCAATTAGTTGGTTTTACACTCAAATTGGAAGGAAATCGAGTTTTTATCAAATCAAACCTGAAAAGTTTAGGAGGAGGACGATGTAAATCATTTCTTCGAGATTTTTATTTTACAAGCAAGATAAATATAGAAAGTAGAAAATGTTTACTTTTCCAACAATATCACCGGTCAAACCAAAAATATGTTCAAATAATTTTTACCAAAAGCAACTACACTAATACTAAAATGTTTCTTCATTAATTCGAAATATAGCGTTTCTTTAAAAAAAAATTATTATTATTATTCAAAGAAGCAAATTGAAACGGCTGAAACACTCAAAATTTTCACAATACGTTAGACATGATTCATGTCTCAAAATTTCTCGTTGACATGATTCATATTTTTTTTTTGAATACTAATTATAGGATCATTATGCAAAGAACGAAAATTGAGCTCAAACTGAAATGAAATTGAGTTTTTATTGAATCATCAAACCTGAAAAATTTATGAGGAGGACGATGCAAGCCATTTCTACGATTTAGGCATGGATATGAGCCTCTATTTTTATTTTACTAGCAAGATAAATATGGAGAGAATATTTACTTTTCCAACAATATCACCGGTCTAACCAAAATATGTTAAAATCATTTTTACCCAAAGAAACCCCACTAATACTAAAATGGTTCTTCATTAATTCGAAATATATAGTCTCTTTTACTACAAAAAAAATAAAAATAAAAAAAATAAGGCAATATTGGAAGGGAAAATGTATGAAACAATTTGATGAGTTAGTAATTCTCATAGAATAGTTAAATAAACTATTATTTCCAATTACAGTCATATAATTTTCAATCCTTTATTTAGCATTTCTCATTATATATATGAATATATAGTACTTGAAAATATGTTTTTTGAAAGTATAGATTTTAATTTTTTTTTACTTAAAAATATTTTTTAACTTTCACTACTTTGACTACTTTTTACTAATCTTAATATGGAAGTATATTTTTTTCACTTTCTCCCAAACATACTTATAAAACTTATAAGTATCACATAAATTTACTTTCCAACTCCAACGAAGACTCATATGCACCTTATTTCAATACAGTTTACAAGCTCTAATTTCTAGCTTTTTCGGTTATAAAAGTTGAACAATATTTTACTGTTTAGTTTTTAAATTGAAATGAATTGAAAATTTTAAACTGAATACATCCAACTTTATCTCAATAACAAATAAGTTGACTTATTAGGTCCAATTTGGGATTGTGTTTTTCTACTTGCTTTTGTTTATCTTTCTCAAAAATTGTATTATGAAACATTTAGTAAAGATTCAAACTGTCGCTTTTAATAACATACTTCTACTTTTTTAAGGGTACATTTGGAAGTAATCTTAGCGATACTTTTAAAATGCTTTTTTTTTAACATTAATTATAAAAATAATATTAATTATGGTTATTTTATTTTCCATGCATACCTAATTCTGTCTTTTTATAATAAAAATTATTTCTTTACCAAACATTATATTACTTATAAAAATAATTTTTTAAATTTATTTACGAAATACTAAAATTATACACTCTTTTTTAATTAACTTTCAAAATTAATTTTAAGAAATGAATTTTAAAAGCAAACAGTATTCCAAACTAGGCCCTAGTCTAAACTCTAACATTTTCATGTGATAAATAATTACGTTTTACATGGTCTATAGTATTTACATGGTCTTGTAATTTTTATTAGTTTTAGCATACTTATAGTGGTTTGCAATTATTTAAAAATTTACTATTTAATAAAATATTACGTAATAATATAAAAGTAAAAATTAAAAAATTATTAATTTTTTAAAAATAAAAATTGAAGTATTCTAATTATTATTTATTGAAATTTTAAGTATATAATCATATAAAAATTTTGAAATAACTTAATGGACTTACGGCACTAATTTGTACTCTTGAAAATTAATAATAATATTTAAATATTTTGTTAAGTTTGATAGATATATAAGTAATTATAAATTATAATTCTTTAAGTTTTGATATTTTTATTTTAAATTATTTTAAATTTATTTTTGTAATTATTATCAATTTAAATATTTAAAGATATATTATTATCCCTTAACAAAAAAATATGCAAGTTAGAATTTATTATTTTATAATTTTGGGTATGATGACTTATGTCACAAAAAAAATAAGATGAATGACAAACTTGAAAGAAAAAGAATATGAAACATTTTGTTGAGTTGATACTTTTTATAGAGTAGTTAGATATGACCCAAAATCGTTACTCACAATTATATCTTTTTAGACAGGTGTGTTCATTGGTTTCGAAGCCAAAATCGAAAGACCAAATTTATCGAATAAAAAAAACTAATCACGAACCAAATTAAGTGAGAAACCGAAACTAAAACCGATATGGAAGTAGCCCTATTCCAGATCCCAAAACAAAAAATCCGAAAATTTTTAAAGGTCAACAAAACAATGTTGTTTTAGTGTAAGGGTCAACCAAAATAACTTTGATTTGGTATTTGCTTAAATAAATAATATGTAAAATTAAAATATTTTATATATTTTAAGAAATTTGGGAATCCCAAAATTCTACAGCTGAATCTCGATTTCGAACCGAAAATTTTCAGATACCCAAAATTTTAAGATATTAAAAACCGATCCCGAACCGAAATTTTTTTCCAGATATTTCATTTTGATTTTTTGGTTTGGTTTTGGATTTCCCAATTATTTGTTCACCTCTACTTTTAAGAACCTTATTACTTTTATTTGTTTAGTTGCATACATAAAAACATAGTTTAATTTTTTAATTATCAGAAAAATATATGTATCTAACTTAATTTTTTCAACTTTCTAGAGAGAATCGTAAAAACTCAAATGAGAACTTCAAGGACTAATTCCAGCGCTATTTCTAAGCAAAATATTAAAAAATAAAAAAATTGAACTTAAATACGCAACCAAACAAGCATGAAAACACCAATGAAAAGGGGAGATGAAATAACAACCAACATCGATACATTTGTTCATGTGCAAAAGATTGTGACAGTCCGATATATCATTGTGCATAATTGACATCTTCTTCAATTGGATGTAAAAAATGCGATTCTCCATTGACGAGCTAGATGTCTATGTTACTCTTCCTCCGAAATATGGTTGTCTGGGAGACACGAGTGTAAAAGTTACATCAATCACTTTATGGCCTTAAATAAGCTTCATGCCAATGGTATGTTAAACTTTTGACGGTGCTTATTTCTCTAGGTTTTTGTCAATCACATGCATACTATTCATTGTTTACTTCTATTTAAGGATCTTCTTATATATTGTTGATCTTGTTTATTTTGATAATTTGCTTATTATTGGAAATGGGTACGTACCATTTATTTTTTTAAATCCTTTCTGGCTAATGTTTTTTATTTGAACGACCTAGGGAAAATGAAATATTTTCTTGGTTTGGAGATTGTTCGATCGGACAAGGGCATTATTACGCCCCAAATTCTCGGAACCCGGGACATGAGATTTTTAAAGGAAAAAGAAAAGAAAATGAATAATAAAACTAAAAGAAAAGAAAAAGAAAATGACGAAAATTTCATCTATGTCATTCCCGCCACAATACACAACATTATAACTTCGACAAAATGAAACTTCGCATCATAATAAATTTACAACTACAACACTCTAATATTGACAATATTAATGTACATACACACACACACATATATATACATATAACAATCATCAGTTGCAAAGGGTAAACATTTGTGTTTACATACGCCAAAGTAAGCTACATGCTTATTAAAAAAAATATATTTAGATATTGTCTAAAGCCTCGAATGATAAATACATATATCCAAATAAGGCTACAACTAAATAATACTATAAAAGTATGATAATCATAAACATCCGAGCAAGTTAGGGATGCTCCATACTCACCTGTGCGCTTGCATGATAAATTGTGCAAGAAATATATATGCGAGTTAGATTGTCTAATGACACTATAAACGAGATGCTATGCAGTACTTCAAATGTATATAAATAGCATACAACAACTATAAATTATGAAAGATATGCATATGTAATGCCAACTCATGCATTACACCATAACCATGCGTTGCGCCATCACAACCCGACAATGACTCAAAGGAAAGTTGGGACTAGTATCTTATCGAATTTTATAAAAGTTGGAATATTCCGCATGTATCGCGCCCGAAATCCTGGACGACCTGGGGATGCAATCCTGTTATAGTTTTAAAGAAAAGAAAATGAAAAATATATAATTTGAAAGAAAGAAAAAGAAAAAAAAAAAAGGGATATCATCTACTTTACTATTTTACTATTTTCACATTTTCATTCTACCACACTACCTATTATCAGAGTACGCGTAAGGAAAACTATACTATAGCCTGCATACAACCTTTATATTGAATCAAAATATATGCTTAACCTGCATACAACTTATATTTCAACGCAGAGTAAACACCATGTTTACATCGTAATAAAACAAGCGGCATGTTTTATCAACGCCATAATATATATTACAATATGTTATTGCCTGATACAACTCTAGTAACTTAAGGCAACAACATGAAGTAATACAAAATAACAATCTATAATGTATACTACACTATGCCTATGAAAATAATACATCATGAGTTGAGGTTGTAACACAAAATAGCTAAATCTTCTATAGCTCCAAAAGATATATACATGCATCTGTGAATAGCTTTAACAAGGCTCGTCATCCATCTCCGTACCTACAACACAGTTATGCTACAATAAGGAAAATAAAAATATACGATTTCGATTACTAAATAATACGATAAACGTGATGCTATGTGGTGCCAATACGGGTAAAATGCAACAGATAATAATGTATGCAATGCAATTCTATGCAATGTAACTCGACATCATCCGACACTGACACAAGCACCAACACCAACACAAACACAATATGTCACATCTCAATACGTTTTATAATCCGCCCTCCTCGTAGGACACAATTATAGATAAACAATCCCTGATTAGGTTTCCCGACTTTCATAATAGTGCGTTGAGTCTTCTCTTTACTTTTAACATATATAAAGGCGACACTTTTCCAAAAAAGAAATAGAAAATGACTTAACCTTCCCATGAATGCAACTTAACACGTTTTCCATAATCAATACTGGAAAAAAAAATTGTAAATCAACAACGCTTTAAATTCATTAACGCTTTTAAATTCAACAACACTTTAAATTCAACAACGCTTTGAGCCTCGTCGCTCCAACACATTTTCAATGCCAAATTGTTTCAACACTTTAAATACTTTCATCACTTTTATTTGAAAATCTCGTTTTCAAAGTCTCAACACATCGAAATTTACTTCAAATTTTACATACCAAGTCATTTCCATAAACTCTTCATTTTTCATCAAAATGACACATTATTCAAATAATGAAAATGCAACGCCCATCATGAATAAATGATACGTAATTCATGTAAATTTATTATCAACACCTACACATGCTCATTCTACACCAATAAGTTCAATAGCTAAGAATTTACGAACACTATTCATACAACTCCACGAAACCAACATATCAATTACACGTAAGGATACGCACACAAACTCATATTTATATTATTATTTCGTAGGTTACTCGTATCTATTGTCTCTTTAAAACACTTCCAAGAGTTACTCTTCAAAAAGCCTCAATTTTTCTTTTTCTTTACCTCGAGGTTTTATCTATCTACCAAACTTGAATCAACTATAATCTACAATAAAAGATGATATACTTATCACTAGGATAAAGAAAATTGACTTTATTTTCACGTACTTACAAGGCACAAAAGTCGGGATGATATGAACTAGCAAGACAAAGTTCAAGACTTACCTCAAAATAATCTCTATATTTCGGGGATCAATAATCTACCCTTACATTTTGGATTTGGCTTTCGGAGCTAAATGATTTAAGATCTTATTCTCCGAGAATTTCGTGGATCCCCACTCTCTTTCTCTTCTTCTAACTTTCGGAAATGGGGTACGACCTTAAAAGCAAGTTAACACAAGTAGCTCAAAATAGATATCAACCGGTTTATACCAAGTTATTAGCCAGTTGTTAGTATCAGACGATCGAGGGACCTATCAATTAGTTTCATGTAGGGGTGTTCAATCGGT
>MKEJ01030587.1:0-10904 GCA_001753735.1 Embelia ribes
TTTAATAATTTTGTTTCCTTATATTTCATGACTTTCAGGAATTAAATAAAAAGAAAACTTTGGAAGTACAAAAAATAAAGGTGTATAATTGCAACCAAGATAGTAAAACTATGTATATGTTAAATATTTATATTTTATAAAAAAAAATAATTGCAACCAACCCGTGCATCGCATGGGGTTACAAACTAATAAATAACTAAAAGGATAGTCTAGGTTTCCGCCAAGTAGCGACCTCAATTGTGCACCACGTATCATTAACAAAATAAATGCGATTAAATATAGGGTAAGGTCATTACCAAAATATATAATTACCATTAAATGATATTTAATTTCATCACAAATTTGAATATGTCTTTTCTATCAGTTACAATTTCCAATTTTGAATATACGATTGCTATTACAAAATATATGATTGCAATTAAATGATATTTAATGTCATTGAGCACGTTCATAGCATAAAAATAAGGTAAGGTCCCGTGTCCAACCTCTTTATTTTGTAACTTCAAGCATTATCACATACTATGTATATGTTGTTACATGTTATATGGTTTAGCATATATTTTAATGAAAATAAATATTTTAATTCCCATTTTTAAAAGTCATAATCATAAAACTTCCATTTAAAATCTCTTGAATTGGGATCAGCAATGTATGGCACATAAAAGCCATTTTATGCCTTGTTGTTTCATACAATTAAAAGCCATTTAAGACTTACTATTAAAACAAGTAATGGCAATTAAAAATGAGTTGATTAATGTTTTTAGCTGTTGATTTGAGATACAGCAAGCTCTTCATTATATATATATGCGTAGTTTTCATATTCATTGAAGCTTTCATACTACTTTTATTATATTATCTTATTCTTGTATGTTTTGGGGAGAAGAAGAGTCTATTTAAATTTTATGGCTCTATAAATTTGTACATGATCATAGAATATTTTTTTCGATTATTATTTCTAGAGGTGACATGCTTGAGTTGTTCATATTGCACTGACTGATTGATTTTCCGTAGAGACATGAATCATCCTGAATATAGCGATGTATTTGTGCCTCAGTCCTTCTTTGTTTTATTGTTGAAAACTTAATTAATTTATGTAGTTAAATTTGTTGTATATTTTTACTTGTTTTCATTTCATTTTATTTTTTTTGGTATTAAAACCGACCTCATAAATTACGTACTTGTAATTGAAGTAATAAAATCAAGTGAATGGAAGATGAAAACAATAACGATAAAGCAATATTAGCATTGGAAAAAGTTTCTCTTGTATCAACATAAACATAAATGCTTATTTTGGCATTCGTAACGCAAGTACACCCCGTTTAAAATATCATTGTTTTATGCATAAGCGCCTTGCCATTTTATCATTTTTTTTATTATAGTTTTTAAGTTTGAATTTGCCTTTTATTTCAATGTGATGTTTTATTTTTGGTTATGAGTTGTGATTATTTTTGTTGGTGAATATGGTGTTAAATTTGAGTTATATTCTTCCTAACTATGAGAATACTCTTAGTAGTACCTTCTCATTTGGTTGTTCGCATCTCACTGATTTATTATTATTATTCTTTATTTATCTCAATTTTAATCATTTCTTTTGTAGATCACAAATATAAAAAATAAGCTAAAAGAATTATGATAATAAAACCTCTTCCCCATGCAAAAAATTTGAAAAACAGTGATGAGATTGGTGTATATATACATTTTTCATGAAAACAGATTTAGTAGCGGTTCTACAATCCACATTCCAAAAACTAATATTCAGATATTCCTACTTAAGAAACACTACCACTCTAATCACTATTTCAATTTAATATAACTATTTTCTACCCATAAAAATTTTGAAAAAATATTGCTTATTTTTTAAATATTGTTTAACAGTCTTACCTTAATAATATATATAATTAAGATAATACTGTAAAATTTCAAGATAATGTTGAATATATATAATTAAAATAATACAGTAAAATTTCAAGATAATGTGTAATTCTATGCAACGCATGGATCACGCACTAGCTGAAATGGAAAAGCTGAGGGTAGATGCATACCTGATATACCTGATCTGGGTCGCTCGCTGGGTCGCCGTTTGGGAGAGAGAGAGAGAGAGAGAGAGAGAGAGAAGCGAGCGAAGTAGGATAAGTTGGAGAATGAGATGGTTGGTTGACAATAATAAATATTGGATCGGCTTTTTTTCTTTTCTTTTTACGGATATAGAAATTTACGATTTGCTTGGTTTCAGTTGTTTAAAAAAATATATAGTTTTTTCCTAAGAAAAAACTAAAATAGCAAAAATATCCTGTTTAAAAACTAGACAACCATGTGCATTGCATCTAGCTGGACATCCTTGAGCAAAAGATAGAAGAAATAAAGATTAAAAATTTGCAACCAAACAAGCCCTAATATGCTGGCCAGAAACATGAAGCGATTCGGGTCATTGGATTGCTCTAGACCATTTTTATTGACATATTCAATATACGTAAAATATTAATGGAGATACTCAATTTGCTTAATTATTGAACAAAATATTAATGAAGATACACTAAGCAAACAAGCCGAGCTTGAATAAGACACCAAAGCGAGGCTATTTATGGAATCGCTATGCAAGGCACGTAATATGGACTACGTCTTAGATGCAGACTAGGGAACCCGAAAGAACTAAGCGCAACAAATAAATGTGAAAAATATGAAGAAAGTAGGGAAAAAGCTCGTTTTGCAAACTGAAGAACTGTAATCCACATTCTTTCCCAAACAAAGACTGCATAAAAATAAACTTGTGTACAGACACACAGTCTAAGGCTACTAGAAGTTGTACATAAGTTCACTATCTCCACTAGATCAAAGTTCACATGATAACTCGGAAAAGGAAGCTTTACCTACAAATTCTGACCATTAATATCGTAAGCAATGGCCGATTGACTGGCATGATGTGTATGACCGAGATGTCCTTTGGTAAATTGGTTGAGCGGTGGTGCCTCTTGAGGAAGACGAAAAATGGTAACTTTGAGAACAACCTCTCCCATCTTGATAAGTTCGAAAATACAAACATCTCCCTCTTCCAAATGATTGTCCCGAACAAACTCGAGCCAACCTTTGCTTAACTTAGCTGAACCATCTCTCCATAAACACCGAATGGGCCACTTTTCTCCATTAGAAACCTGAAGGGTGACGAATCCTGTGACTCCACCTAGATACTTTTCCGCAAAAGAAGATGGCATATGCTGCACAGGCAAAATGTTATCTAAGAATCATTCTTCAAGTGAAATAAAGCTCAAGGAAAAGCACGTAGAAGCTAAAACACTTATGGCACCAGCTTTTGAAATAATAGCAGCAGCTTAAATAAGAAATCTATATCAAAACTGAAACAGATGTTTGATACTTGCAAAACATAAAAAATAAAAAGTGGAAAAAAACTGTGTTCCATGCAAAACGACCATTTCCATGGCTTGACAGTAGTATACAAACCATTTAGTAAACCAAACATGATAAAAAGTTAAAAAGAGGCAACTAAGGCTTTTGTCAGTCATGGAAATTTTAATAGCCCGAAATGGTTGGGGAAAAAAAAAGATATATCTTTTGGACATATGGCTTTAGGTTATTAGCCTGGATGAGGTAAATAAGCCAGTTTACGGACAGCCTAAAGACTAAAGTTGTTAAAGCAAAAAGCCTCAAAGAGAGAAGGCAAACCAAGCAAAACCATAATTTAGAACATAGTAACTCACCAAGCCAATTCCCTTATTTACATAAGATCTTCGCAAGAAAACCCTGCAAAATGGATTTTCAGACTCAAACATCTTGGATGCATTAAGCACTCTCTCCTTTTCTTCGGGCGTAATCACTCTCCACTTCCTGAAGAAGGTTCCGGAACTTGGTTCGGTTTCCGGAGACTGTATGTTGATACCCTTTTTTGCTGATAATTCACATTCAACAGCACTTCATCACATGTTACTACGCAAAGTAAGAAAATGAAAAAGGAAATAGAAGATGACAAGAGTAATATAAGTAATAGAACTTACGAGCTCCGGGTCCACGTTTTCTTTTTCTGGGTGTTTCGAGCTGTTGATTAAAGGACTGAAGTCTCATCTCGTACTCTGACGTCAAAAGATCATTGAGATTACATTGAATACCAACATCTCGTGTGGATCGCCCTGCTGACTGTACATCACAAAAATGTAAGCCTTCTCCTCTCATCCCTCTATGATCTTCCAAACTAAAGTTAGCACCAAGCGAATAATTTTGCTCATACTTCCGACCTTGTCCAGCTCCTCCGCCAGTAGATACCGGGAATTGGTTCGGACACTGGTATTTGATCTCCGCCGAGGCCATATCAAAGATGTTCACAATAAAATTGGAATTCCCTTTGTAGGTGAAGAGTAAAAGGTACCCCACGCGGATAGATTGGTGTTCCACAAACTCATGCCAACCTTGGGTGAACCATATTTTATCATCAATTTTCTGTAATCTCACCGACCAAACATATCCATTTGGAGTTGTAAGAGCAGCAACAGAAGAAAGGACGCCCCCGAACTTCTTTACAAATTTCCCTGGAATCCTCTGTAAGGAACCAAATAAAGTTATACAGTTTCTCAGGACGAAAAGGGAAGTGAATAAAATTGCATTACAGAAAGAAAATGGCCTCAATTCTCAACTAAAACTACCCTGCAGTGCTAAAACTGACTGACACATGATTCGTAGAAAATCTTTTTTACACCTAGCATTCTTCGCAAAAGTTAGACCAGCAATGCAAATACGGATCTGCTTGTAAGGAAGTAAAAAATCCATCAAACTAATAAACATAATTAAAATAAAATTCAATTTCTATTTTCAGTTTCATTATTGAAAGAAATGATATTAAAAAATTTCAACTAAATTGATTCACCAGTGGCAGTTCAATGACTGATATAACTTTGGATTCAGTGATATACCTCATACTGTCACTCATTTGATACAAATGTTTGTACGCCTAGCATAAATGAGAGCAAGGGTATTAGAAAGAAGAAACAATAAAAGGAAGTAAAACAACCCCAAAGTGCCTAAATTTAATAGAAATGGTAGACGTTTTCCATAATTTTTTAAAAACTACTCGTCTAAAATTACCATCACAATTTATAAAAATGAAAAGATTTTGTATCCAAATTTGGCACCAACGAAAAAGTGTAGTTGTGTAGACTTTAGTGTCATACCTAATTTATCATTATGAACTCCAACAATTACATATTTACAGCTTTCATCAAATGATGCTGATAGGGTAATTTTGGATTTTCACCACTGCTTACATCACCCACTATCACATTTAACCACTTATTTTCTAACCATACACCCACATTCATTAACTTTCAAGACTTCCAAATCTCCCCTCATCAATTAGTGCATATTTTGTTCACCATTTCTTTTTTGTTCATTTCTTCATACTATTTTTTTATTTCACCGTCACAGATTTGTGACCGATTCTGTATACCCATATTTCAGGTAATTTAATTTTGCAATTATGATATATAGTTGTTAGACTTTTAATTCAATTATTTAATTTTATCATTTTAAATTATGCACGCATCATGTGCGCGGTGACGCTAATTTGAATAAAACCAACAACACAATGGTCAACTTGTAGTTTTCAAAGGTCGAGTAACAGGTCTTGGGTAATGCAATCAATAGAATTCTTATTACAGGAATATATAACTGGACCTTTATGAGCCTTCGTCAAAAAGCATAACCCTAATACGATAAATTTGTAGCTATTGAGGACAAAAAATTCTAAACAAACAGAGTTACACTTGACTAATCATCAAAATCCAAGTTTTAGAGAGACTAAAGCTAGAATATTTAGATTAGATTACAACTTGACCCTCAAGGAGATCAATTCAATTACATTAAGCAGAAAAAACCTAAACAAATGACTCCCTAACAGAAAAAAGGGGGACTTTCATCTTACCTATCTCAGTTAAGCTAAGCAAAGTATTCTTTCAGGGCATCCACCATATCATCCATTTCAAATCCCTAAATTTTAATCTCTACAGCTCAAACTCTAAATCAGAGGCTAAAATATGGAGAATGGCTATGCTAGATTCCCCAAACTTAAAAATAGAACCGGGGATGAACATTGGTTCCTAGTTCAAGGGGATCACTGCAGAAAATCCCAGTTAGAGGATTGAAAAGTGATTGGATGAACGTTTTCTTGTCTCTAATGCCTAAAATTTAGGGGAGGGACTCATTTTGGGCACTGATGGGAGTGCTTTTATGTTTCTTCACAGTTTTAGAGGATTGAATAGTATTTGGATTAACGTTTCCTTGCCTCTAGTCCCTAAAATTTAGGGTAAGGACTCATTTTGGGCACTGATGTGAGTACTCTTATGTTTCTGCACAACTCTATCTGGCTGTTTCTTATTCGCAAATGTGTGATGCTAAATTCTAAGATATGGCATGTAATTGTATAAAGCACTAGCTTTAATTTCATCCTTGATATTGGTTCGTTTCCATGGGCTATTCTGTAATAGTGAGATCTTCCAAAATGGAAACATGTTGTATTCAATCATGGTGACTTCGCATTATTCGTAACACAAATGGATTTGCAGGCATTAATTTTGCTTCTGCCTCTTCAAATATGACCTTTTCATTTGACTGTATTTTCTAGTTTTTAATGTCACTTTATTTTTGCTTTGTCTTTTTGACATGTTTCCTGGTTGGACAGAGATTTCTAGCTGTTTGATGCGGTAGCTTTCTTTGTAGTTTTAACTTTTAGCTTATCCTACTGTGTTCAGTTAGCATTTTGCTCTTAACATAAGGTTCAAATTTTCTAGCTTGTTTTACGCTCTCTAAGGTTCTGTAATTTAACCTGCTGTTATAAAGATCAACCTTTACCTTGTGTACATGATTCTGAGATACGCTTGAATATTTCTGGTCGCTGATTATTTTGTCTTACTTCTACAGCCCTCCGTTAGAAAGCAGCACAATGCAGGTTATAAACACAAGGTATTATTGTACAACTTAGGAATATTGTTGAACTTTTTTTCTTTTCTTTTTTGTTTTTGAACTTTCCTTGGGATAGTTACCATCAGCTTTAGGCTAATCACTTAATTATACAGGCTAACGTAAGGGAGTATTATCAACAATTTGAACAGCTACAAACACAAAGTTTGATAGATCAGAAGATCAAGGAGCACCTTGGCCAGACTGGCATGTACCAGATTGGTGCTGCTTTCAATCAACACCTGGCTACTTTACCGGGCTTTCAAGGGCCTCGCCCGCCTATGCTAACACCGGCAGGTTTACAGATTCCTGGGACCATGCCCTCGCCATTGGTTCCAGGTTTTAGACCCGTTGTGTTGCCGAGACCAGGTGTTCCAGGTAACTTATGTCTCTTTTAGTCTTGGTTTGGTCCACGTAAGGACTATTGCGTGCATAATATGTAACGATCTCCGCTAATCGAGTAGCGAACTATCCTTGCTCATGGTGCAAGATGACTGATAATTTGCTTTTGTGGTGCAAAGAACCATAATTTCCTTCATAAAAACTTAAATTCTCCTTTTACAACGTATAAAGAACTTCTATCCTATAAATTAGGAAATAATTACCAGATAACTACCACTGGAAGTAAAATACAAATGCCATCTAATAATAAACAAAGGATAATATTAAATATACATATATATATTATTATAGATTTAGTTGCCACGTATGTCTCTCCATCTAGCATGTCTTACATGCCCTTGCAAGACCCCGTCCTTTGCTGCTAATGCTTCCACATCATTTCCATTCTTGCACTTATCTCCAACCTCAACACTAGCACCAAGTTTCCTTGTATCCCTTCCCATGCATATAATGTCCAAGTATGAAATATATTTAGGGTTCGGCTTACATCTGCGTGAACTACGTCGTAAAAGTCTCGGGCCCGTATCATAATATTTATTCTGGTAATAGACTAGGATTACTTAAATATAGTAACTTAAACACTTTGTCATAGTCATAACCCTTGTTTGATAACATACAAGTTGGTAAATATTTTTGGTTTTTTCCTTGACTGTAAGTATATCATTTGGGAAGTATGCGTTTTGCTTCAGTTGTTTGTGCTTCTCGGGAAGACAAAAATAGAAGAAAGTTTTCTTTTGGCAGTTCTCATTCTCGGCACTTGTTTATGCGTTATTGAATTGCTGCTTGTTAACATATACTCAGAAGCATATTAATTTCACTAACAAGATACCTTTGATAAAAAGCTTTAGCACATTGCTTTCCCTAGACTTTGTGACCCTCACTTTGGTTAGAGTAAGGATGAACTCATATATGTCAACATATCACTGGATTGTGAAGTTTTAATTCGATACATCATTTCTTTTCTAAAAATGTCTTCGGGCAGGTTACGGGATGCCTCCACAAATGGCCCCTATTCCAGGGCAGCCACCGATTGCTTCAACATTACCCATGCAAGTGAATGGTATGCCATTGCCAAGGCCTCCTACAGTGAGTGCTCCTGAGGGAATGCCCACCCCCAGTTCAAGTGGTGCTCCACCTGGTATTACGCAAGCAATGTACCAGCCTAATGCCACTGGTGGGCCCCCCCCTCCTGCTTCTGCTCCTACAGATAGCTATGCCTATGCACCAGCTCCTGGAGCTAGTCGTTGATATCTGCAAAATGGTACTTCTGCTATCAGTTTATTTGATTTGTATTAAGAGACTGTCTAACTGAAGCTTTTGGGTTGTGTTTTTTTGTCATCTTTCAAGCTCACGACATAAGTTTATGGAATGCTTGGTTGTGTTACTGCATACTGTTCTTTTTCTTTGTAGTTTGAATCGATATCTGGTGCCAAAAATATGCCTCCATTTGTATTTTTTAGTTTGTTCCCTTTTAAAGGTAAAATAAAGAGGAAGTAGCATACTCCAGTTATTGCAATTATACTTGATCAGCTGGTGACATTATTGATGATGAGATCGAGCTGAAGAAAGAATAATCAGAGGTGGTTGATCATTAGTAACTTAATAATTATGGGTAGTTTATTAGTCAAGGTGCTTTGGCCCGTTTAGATGGTTGCGTACAACTAAGGATGTTGTACTATGCTCTACAGTGATGTTAGTTTCTCCCAAGTGTTTCTCAAATTTGAACTCTTGCTGACCATTGCTGGCTGGGAAACTTGATGAATATGCAGATAAGTTCTCATTCTATGTATTGTGTACGAATTAAAGTAGCTCATTTTGTAGCCTATGTTTTTATAGGAAAAATAGATAGTTATCCCGTGTTTCCTACTTGTTATGCAGTCATTGTCGAAGGTTGTTGGTCATTCATCTTCTAGCTAATAATTTAAAGCTCGGAAGCTAGCTATTATCGAAATGTTAACCAAGTGCCTCGTAAGAAAACTGAGCTTCTTGTTGATTCCTACAACAGTATCTTGCTTACTTGGAAACCAGATCATGTTTCCCGTGTAGGACCGCGGACTGCCGTCCTCAAGTGATGTGGCCGTTGCAATCCCAATTTGGATGCAGAAAAATGTCACCGCTTGGATTAAAAATATTTTTTGAATTAATTTTTGTGTGGATTTTACTATTTTGATTTGAACAGTTGGTGTTTTTATCAACGATCCAGATTGAAAATGTAGCTCCGGACCTTTTCTCTTGTGAAGTTCTTAAGGTACAAATGATAACCTTTTACGGCACTCCAAATGAAAAAGAAAAATTTACAATCAACTTGTTTAATGTCCCAAGCATGATAAAATCGTAATAAAATAAGGATGATTATATTGGCAACACATTTTATTTCCAGCACCCCACTATAATGGTGTTACATCTGTGGAGTTGAGATCTCTTTTGGCACCAAACTAATTGTTATGATTTTAGTTAGTGCTATTGGCACTGCACCTCTAAATGACTAAAATATTCGTTTTCGCCCGTGACATTTCATCTTCTTCATTTAACCAAAGATTTTAAAACTTCAGCCAAAAATTTTAAAATTTCATTTTAATATCTAGTAATGGTAAATTTTTTAATAAAATTTATAATTAACACTTCATTTTCTCAATTCAATCTCAAAAACATCTTTTTATCTCTAATTTCATCTTTTACACATAAAATCCACTTATATATATCTAATTTTTGCTTTCTTAATTCCATCAGTTAAACTTAAAAATACATAATTATATCTCAGTTTATATATAAAAGCAAATGTATTTTAAATGATAGGAGCAAATCATTTGAAATCTTGATTTACGATGCTACAGTTGACTTTGTGAAAAACGATACAATACACTATTCGACTTTCACATAGTCGATTGTGACCAAAAGTAACTAATTATATAAGGATCGACTTTATGAAAGTCGAAAAAATCTACAAAAAACGAAAGGTTAATTTTGAGAATGTCGAATATTGTGATAATATTCAAACTTACAAAAGTTGAACCATACTTATAATTTAATTTTCCCAAATACATGATAATCAACTTTTTAAAAGTTGAATATTTACGTTATGTTCGACTTTATAAATTTGATCCAATTATTCAACTTTTTTGTAATACCCCGAAAATTTCAAGAAAGTTTTTCGCATTTATAATAATATTATAGAAGTGTATAATATTGTTATGAGGTTATTGAAGAATGAAGTGTACTAAGGTGTAAAAGAATGAAGAATGTAGTGTACGAAGTGGATACGAAACTTAGATGAAGTTTCGAAATAAGTATATGAGGTTATGATGTGCTTTTAGAAGTATCGAAGTGGTTAGAATGATACATTAGCTTAGAATGTATTTTGAAATTAAAGTGTAGTAACGTCGCCTTGGTAATAATTAATATCTCACAAATCGTAAATCCGATTGAAGCTTATGATATAGCGTTCAAAAGCTATTTCATATATCTACGACTTTTATGTTTGGCCAAAAATTTATTTCAAAGCGTAGATGGGTCAAAACGTGCCCCGAAGTGTTCAAAAACTGCTT
>MKEJ01030589.1:0-14988 GCA_001753735.1 Embelia ribes
AGTGCTTGATCAGAAAGATGAGAGAGAGTTAAAAGAAAGCCTGTGTGTTGATCTTGACCTAAATCAGGTTCTCGACCGTAATGTTGGTGACTTGTCTGGCGGAGAACTTCAAAGGTTTGCTATTGCTGTTGTGGCGATTCAAAATGCTGAAATATTTATGTTTGATGAGCCCTCGAGTTATCTTGATGTGAAGCAGAGGCTTAAAGCTGCCCAAGTAATCCGGTCTCTATTAAGACCTAACAGGTTTGTTTCTTCTCAATCCCTGGTGCTTTAATTTGTTTAAATTCTGCACTTTTTGCCCCTAGCTTGTAACCCAATTTTTGGTATGTGCTTGTACTGCTTTTTTAAGTTCATCTTTTTTCGTTATCTACCAGCTTGTTACTCTCATGTGCTTTACCTTTCAGTTATGTGATTGTCGTGGAGCATGATCTCAGCGTCCTAGATTACTTGTCAGACTTCATTTGTTGTCTATATGGGAAGCCTGGTGCATATGGGGTTGTTACACTTCCCTTTTCAGTGAGAGAAGGAATTAACATATTTTTGGCGGGATTTGTCCCTACAGAAAATCTTCGTTTCCGTGACGAATCCCTTACTTTCAAGGTAAAACTATCATAAACTTTTGTTGTTTTAGTTTCCTGACTAATATCAGCTTCCTTTACTAAGATTCTCTTTTTCCTTAGGTTGCAGAGACTCCGCAGGAAAGTACCGAGGAAATTGAAACATATGCACGTTACAAGTACCCAACCATGTGCAAAACCCAGGGTAATTTCAAGCTTCGTGTGGTTGAAGGGGAATTCACCGATTCTCAAATTGTTGTAATGCTTGGTGAGAATGGTACAGGGAAGACAACATTCATTCGCATGCTGGTAAACTTTCTTGCTAGTTCATTACTTACGTTTCCCATCTAATGCTCTACTATTTTAGTTAATAGTTTCATCGATTTGTTTTGTTGGACATTTCCAGGCTGGTTTGTTGAAACCTGATTCAGTTGAAGGTTCTGACGTGGATATACCTGAGTTTAATGTCTCTTACAAGCCCCAAAAGATCAGTCCGAAGTTTCAATCCACTGTCAGGCACTTGCTGCATCAAAGAATTCGTGATTCATATATGCATCCTCAATTCGTGTCAGATGTGATGAAGCCTCTTATGATTGAGCAATTAATGGATCAAGAAGTTGTGAACCTTTCTGGTGGGGAACTGCAAAGAGTTGCGTTGTGCCTGTGCCTTGGAAAGGTGATTATCTGGCCATCAATCGAGCCCTTTTGCTCTATTGCAATTCCGTCCTTGTTTGTTTGTTTGTTTTTTATTTTATTTTATTTTTCATCTTAAAAGTTCCCCCCATTTTGAATATTTAGCAATTGGGTGAGATCGTTCAACATTTGTCAAATCTAGTCCGCAAAAAGTACTAAAAATGGGATATGTGCTATGTTCTTGTGATTATACACCAAAAATTAAACTAGAAATACAAAAAGTATGATAACGAAACTTGTGTGTGAATCCGCCGCTGCCTTTATAAATCACAGAACCAAGAGAAAACTACCAGCTTCCCTCCAAAATCCTCCTATGCGCCACAAACCTCAGTTCAAATTAGTTAATTTTGTCAGTCTATATATGTGATTTGGAGCAAAATACTTCTCAACGAATGTGGAAGTATCTTCTTTTTCTTATTAAAGTGGTTGACACAGGCAGTTCCATTTTGTCCCTTTCTACTCATATTTGGATGTATTGTTTCAAATGGCCCTCTAGTTAAATATGCCTTTTCAGCGCTTGTGTTAATTTGTTGTAAGCCAAAAATGAAACATGATACCGTGTCCGGGACACCTTTTTGCTGTCTTCGTTGTCCTCTCCCGAAAGTTTCGTCTTTTCTCTCTGACTCATCTTCATCCCCAATGTACAGTTTCACAATACTCCGGAAAGATTGATGCAGCAGCAGTGCCGCTTCTCAAAAATAATGGAAGGGATGATTGTATTTGCCCATTTGGTGTGGGGTGTTACAATTGTTATGCGAACTTTTTGAGGGGATGAACTGTATATATATCATTACTAGATGAAGTTTTACTTATTTGATCGCCCAGTGTGTACTAGGCACAATTTTTCTTGTAGTTTCTTGGGGCGTAAGTATAATTGATATTGACAAATGTTTTTTGGACCGCCCGGTGTTATTATGTTTGTCTGTATCACGCTAGTTATTTGACATGGAATATTGGATTTTATTGCAGCCTGCAGATATTTATCTGATAGACGAACCGAGTGCCTATCTTGACTCTGAGCAGCGTATTGTTGCCTCGAAAGTCATCAAGAGATTCATTCTTCATGCTAAGAAGACTGCATTTGTGGTAGAACATGATTTTATAATGGCAACTTATTTGGCTGATAGGGTCATTGTATATGAGGGGAGGCCATCAGTGGACTGTACTGCAAATGCACCTCAATCACTCCTGACTGGAATGAATTTGTTTTTATCTGTATGTCAACTCTCTCTCTCTCTCTCTCTCTATGTATCCGTCTCTGTGTGTGTGTGTGTGCCCGCCCGCATGCGTGTGAGTGCGTGTTCTAGCTTAATATTGATTTGCTATTTCTATCTTGGTTGTCCTCAATGGATAAAGCCAGTATCCATTGCTGACTGTTCGACAGTAGAGTACAATTTCCTTAACTTTTTTTCTCATTCCACTTTTTGTAGCATCTGGACATAACATTTAGGCGGGACCCAACAAATTTCCGTCCAAGAATCAACAAATTGGACTCTACAAAGGACAGGGAGCAGAAAAATGCTGGATCTTATTACTACCTAGATGATTAATCAAACTTTTAAAAGGTATGGTTTATTTGATTATGGGATTAGATGTCACCCTGATTCTGTTTTAAAGTACTGATACATAAATCTCCTATTTGTTAAAAAGTAACTACTCTCTGTTAGTTACTATAACTGTAAAAGCAATTACACCTAAGTTCGAATTTTAAATGATTTATAAGCTATAAAGATCATCAAGTAACTTGTTTCTTGGCCTTCAGAATAACATAATGTACTCGACAAATACTTGGTGGTGATAAGTTCATGCTTATGGATGGTGATTTGGTTACCTGTGGCCAAAACAACATTAGCATGCTATCTCCCTCTCACCCTGCCATTGTTTTTTGCTTGTATGCATGTATTTTTAGAGGATTACATACTTCAATCCCTTTTCTGAAAGTCAGATTACAAACTGCATTTATTTACAGAAATTAGATTATTTCTATCCATTTTCGTAATTTTAGGGGTACTAATTACACTTTTCGCCCTTCAGAGTTGTCGAAGTTGATAGACGATATACAACTCTCTATGAAGGTCAAGCTCGCCATCCAGATTTGAAGTTGCATCAGCGGGAGGCCCTTGGTGCATAAACAATCGTTTCAGTGACATGCCTACGAGTTTGTGAGGCCCCAATGTGTTTTTGTTAGTTTAATTTTTAGGTTTTTATTTGTCTGTGGTGGTTTTACCTTTGTTGAATGAAAGGGCTACTTACCTATACACCGGATTTTGTTTTTTCTCTATTAAGTATGTGAGTTGGTAATTGGACCGTGTATGGACGCTTATGAGTGATGAGAAATGAAACTGCATGACATTGAATATTCATTTGTTTTGCATCAATTGCCGTGTATGTAGTAGCATTTGCACTTTTGTTTTTACTGTTTCCTTGGCATGAATTTTAGCTTGTGAAGTGTTAGCGTACACATTCAGGAGTTCTAATTTGTCTTGTTCCTTAGTCATAAGTCACAATACGAGGTGATAATTTTCGCTATTTCTTCCTTCATTTCATGGAGCTCCTCATGTCACCTATGGACGTGGACATATTTTTATCAATGGTACAGTTTTAAGTCAATGTGCGTATGATATGTTTTTTTCATAGCAGCTGGCTTGGCTGCCAGTTCATATATGTGCTTCAGACCATGATAATGATCATGTGTGAGTGTATAAAAAAACTTAGAAGTGACGGTGGAGTAAAAGGAAATCCTTTCAGAAGCTACTACAATTCCCAAACTAGTCACCGTGATTACAAAAATGCCATGAGGTTAATCATATGTACACTGCGTGTGCAATTTAAGTGGGGGCTTCAGAAGGTATGATAGCAGATGCCTGTAGCCAATTACTCAGTCCATTGTCATCGAGACTAACAGAAGTGAGCAAAGACACAGAGGAGAGAGTGATTGCAGGGTCTTCTGACAGGCAGGCTGCCACGTAACTGGACGAGAGACTGAATTGGAGTGGCATAAGATGCTGACTGATCTCGAACTTAGGATATTGGCACTGACAACAGCTAAGCTGCTTTCGGAGGAAATTACGCTCTCGCTCCTCTGATGTACTTCAAATTTTGTTATCAAACCTTAGTTGTATATCCTTAAGATGATTGATCCCTGAAGTCTATGGTACTAAAAGGGCTGTGCATGTTTGTCTTATATTTGTTATGATTTGTTTGTTTGTTTATTTGTTTTTTTTTTCATTTGATTTAATTTGAGAATTTTTATTATGTACGGGTTGTACAAGAAAAATAGTGTTTCGTATCCTCCCAGCTAGCTTGTGTTCTTGATTGCGGAAATCATGTAGTTTGATTTAATATTATCAAAATCATTTTACTTGGCTAGCCGTTCAAATTCAAGACCCTTTCTACCAATAGTGCGTTTCAGAGAATTTTCAACTAGTGGCCGGAACGATGTGAAGGCTGGCTTTGTTGTCGCAGTAATCAATGTCTCTAAATTCTAATGAATAAATATTTGGGCAAAATTCTTATTAATACACCATTCTTTGTGCATAAATCCAATTAGTATACAAACATAATGCATTCTTCAATTAGTACACTACCTAAGATTTTTGTTTAAATTTATGCTCGTTGTTACGGTATCTGTTAAGTCAAACATTAGTGTCACGTGACAGGGACATTTTCGTCTTTTGATATTATTATTTTAAACCAAAGTAATTCTAAACATTAACTCTACTTGCTAGATGTTTCTCTCCCATTACCACAGATACAGAGCGAGAGACACACACACACACAGAGGGTACAATCGCAGAGGTTAGCAAAAAAATAGGGTTGATCATGATCTCATTGGATTACGCAGTGTGTATAGGTGTACTTAATCACAGATTAAATCACACCCCCTATAATAAGTTGTCTCTCCCTTTATGAAATAATGGTTGCTTGTTGTCTATTCCTTTATGAAATAATTTGAATTTGGTCTTGAAATTATAATTTTTGGCATTTTTTTTTTACTGAAATAAAGGGTTGTTTGTTGTTCTTAATGATTGTATGTATTGTAATTAATGTTGTTTTAATTTCATCTTCAAATTAGGGGTTGTTTGCCATGAGTTTTAGAAATTGGGATTTTTCAAATGTTTTATGAAATTAGGGTCGTTAGAAATTATTGGACTTTTGATTTTTTCCACTTAGGGTTTACTATAATGAATTTCATATGTGTATGTCATATTAAATTGCAGGGCCTAATATATCATTGTTTACTATATAAATGTATCATTGGGGGGCTTTCAATTGGGCGTATGATGTAAGTTATAGCAATGGAAAGGTAGCTTATGTAGATTTATGCCACCCACAATTGATAAGTATTGAATTACTGATTGACAGGGCTAGTAAGGTTAGGGTAAATGAAATTAAAATTAAGAAGATGTATTACAGAAGGGCTGGGATTGATAATTGGGAAGACATTTCTCAAATAACAGTTGATAAGGATGCCATTGACCTTGCAAAGCATATTCTATAAAAGTTGATATGAGATTTAGGTCCGTTGCTGACTTCAGAGTAGTTGTTACAACATATGCTATTCAAGAAGGAAAGAATGTGATATATAAGACAAGTTCTAGAGAAAAGATATCTCCTGCTTGTGTTGATGGTTATGAATGGAAGAACTTTGCAACTAAATTGAAAGGTGAGACAACAACAAACACTCATGCAGTAGAACAGGCTCAAACAAGCATGTAAGGTCAAGGGTTATTGCGAAACTATTTTGTGATAGGATTAGGAACAATACTCAATAGGAAGTTAGACACTTTATAGCAAAAGCACGATCAGTCCTGAAGTGCAAGATCTCTAAGAATAAGGCAAACAAAGCTATGAAGTTTGCTAGGGATATAATTAAAGGGACATCTATGGAGCTACACTGAAGAGATGAAAAGGACCAATTAGGGGAAAGTTGGGCCTGATGGAGAGTCTATATTCAAATCCATGTACATTTGTTGGATAGCCTTGAAGAAGGGACTTTTGGAAGGTTGTAGGTATGTAATTGGTATTGAAGGATGTTACCTTATCGGGTAAAGTAGGGAGGGTCCTTTTAACTGTTATTGGCATAGGTGCTAACAATTGTATTTACCCCTTTGCTTATGGGGTTGTACACGTTGAGAACTACCAAATTTGGAGATGATTTTTTAAGATGTTACGGCATGACTTGCAGATATTGACTCATGAATACACATTCATCTAAGATAAGCAAAAGGTAAATAATATTGCTTTCTATATTTACTTATACATCAATTATGTTGATATGTTACTATTGTGTATTGTTACTACTATGTATTTTACCTGGAGTTGAGCAAAGATTTTGTATTAGATGCTCGTATAGCAACTTCAAGCAGAAGTACAAAGGACTTTATTTGAATGATCTATTATGACAAGCTGCAAGGGCGTGCACAATGTCTCAATACAATGTTGCATTAGAATAGATGAAAGAAGTTGATGAGGAGGCATATCATGGCTCAAAGAGCAGTCAATAGAGCATTGGAATTAATCACATTTTAAGACATTCCCAAAATGTGATATTCTATTGAATAACTTGTGTGAGAGTTTTAATTCAGTCATTATGGAGGCTAGGGGAAGACCTATAATTGAGATGTTAAGGATGATATGGCAATACCTTATGGACATGATTGTAAGGAAGAAAACAACAATCTTAAAGTGTAAGAAATATGGCCACCAAAGGCATAACAACATATCACTTGGTTGAAGAAAAGAACTAGATGAAAATAAAGAGCAGTAGGAAAAGAAGTAGAAAAATAATGAAATTGAAAAGGCTATGTATGATAATGAAGTATAAGAAATGTGGTCAGCAAGGGTATAACAATAGGAGTTGTGGTACAGGACCGAAGAGGCATAAAGCTCAAAAGATGAAACAAGAAGTCAATCAAGATCACTTAGTTGATGAAACTTCTTCTAATGACACTGCATTGGAGGCAGAGGCAGGGAAGGTTGAAATGGAGGTAGAGGCAAAGAAGGAGATGATGGAGTTAGAACCATGAAAGGTTGAAATGGATGAGAATCATGATGAGATGGAAACTATGATAAAAGATTGTGGTCAGAAATTGCCTCCATTGATGAATTGTGGGAATTAGAACAACACAGCTCTACACAACATGTTCAAGGAACACAAGTTCCTCAAAAACCCAAGCTAAATACTTATTTGAATTTGTCAATTTCTTCTATTTATTTAGTCTGGTTTAATTGATATGTGCTAATATTTAAATTATAATTCTTACAGTTGATAAGAAATTTTAGGATCATGAGCCAACCAAGTAAATGACCAATCCAAGTGCAGCACATAGACTTAACACAAGAGATGATAAAGAAGTGACAACAACAATATCTACAAAGAAATCTGGTAATGCTTCACAGGCTTCTAGCTCTTTTCATGTCGGCATAATGAAGTCCCTTCCACCTTCATTGCCTAATGGTCAAATTCACTATAAAGGAAACCTTTATATTACAACAGTTGTACTTCAAGAGGTCAAAAAAGCTCAAATCAATATTAAAAGAGTGAAGTTGCAAAATAAGGGTGGCTTTGTACCACCTAGGCCAAAAAATAGTAATTGATGTTTTTCTGTAATCATGTAAATTGGATGTGTAATTTGGGATGTTTATTATTCTGGTCTGGTTTTGTTTTATGTATGTTAGGTGTTTTGGATGTTGCTTTGGCAACACAAGTACTATAATAATGTAATTTGGATGTTTAATATTTCTCTTCTAAGTTTTTGTTAATGCTTTGTGTTTAATAACTTGTGTTAGTGCAGTGTGACAATATTATAATGTCTTTGAACTGGCATTAAATCGGCAATGTTTCATGCTTTGTATTAGTGCAATGTGGAAGTGTTTTGTGCAATGTGGCAATGTTTTGTGCAATGGAATTGGCAATGTGTAGCATATGGCCATGTTTTTGAACTGGCATTCAATTTGTTATATGCTGGCATAGACATTGGCAATGTCTTTGGATTTGGCAATGCCATATGGCGTATGGCATTGGCAATATCATTCTTTTTGTGAAATGGAATTGACAATGTATTTGGATTTGCCCTAGCTTTGCAATGTGCATTGGCAATGTCATTCATTTTGTGCAATGGCATATATCATTCGTTTTGTGCAATATGCATATGGCATTTGTTTTGTGCAATGGCTTATGGCATTCATATCTTTGTCTAGGATTCAAATTTGTCCATGACGTGTATTTTATTGTAAGATTCAAGCAATAGCAAAGCTAACCATCCATTAATGGATGTTCATATATATATGCAATGAGATAGAGAGATGGAGAGAGAGCTATCTACACAAAAAGAGCTACAAAGAGAAAAAAATAGATACACAGAGAGATTGAGAGAAAAAAAGAGTTATGGAGAGAGTGAGTTACGTAGAGAGAGACGGCTACACAGGTTACACATTAGGGTTTCAAAGTATTGGGCGTGAGAAAGAAAAGAAAATAGTACATGGAGGGAAAATCAGTGAGTCAAATTACCTATTTGCCCCTACTACGTATACAATTAATATTAAATTAAGGCATCGTTAAATATTTTCCAAAAAATCCCAAACTACTCCTGAACTTAATAGATACCATAATACCGAGCATAATTTTGAACAAAAATATTAGGATAGTATACTAATTAGATTTATGCCCCAAATATTGGTATACTAATAAGGATTTTGCCCTAAATATTTTTATTATTTCCTCCGTCAAATTTGAAAGCCTCTTTTTCCACATGTATTAAGAAAATTCATTAAATGTAACTAAAGCAATAATTTTTATTAGTTATTTTCCTATTATGCCGTTTATTAATTGATGAGAATATGAAAATTACTCTTGTTAATAAAAATGCATATTTTTAGATTACGGAATTTGGTATAATACCCTTTCAATTTTTTTTTTCATAATGATGAAAATGACCTATAATTTAATATAAACGAAAATGAAAATGAAAACTAGCAAAATATAGACGAATTGAGTAACCTACTACATTTGTGCAATGCTTTATATATTCCACAATCTTTTAAAATTAGCAATAAAATGATGGTACACGTAGGAATTTAATATCTGGGCTTAAATAAACAAGCTAAGACTGAAGCTGGCCCGTATAAATTTTGGCTCATACCAAGTCCACAACCAGTAGTCGAGAAAGACGGTTGCTGATTTCGTATAAATTATTATGGGAGATTAAAAAATATCATAGGGGTACTAAAACCATAATTAAGTATTGAAAATTACACAAATTAATTCCTACGAAGTGGAAATAAATTTAAGAATCATATCTTGCGAATGATACCCGATCCCAATGAGTTATTCCACATGAATTTCAACCACTATCATAGACAACAAAAATAAATAACTAGCGGTGGGGCGTGTTGCTAGAACGACACCCTCACTATCTATAGCACAAATACTCTCTCAAACTCTCCCAAATAAGGACAGAGAAATTAGAGAGTTTTTATACTTGGATTTCCAACAAAAGGCAATGTTGAATTGTATTTAAATTGAACTACCTATTAGCTATTCTCGTATCTAGTCCATGTAGGATAAATATAATAATTGTGCCGTACTATCATGGGCTCACAGTTGGGTCACAAATTGACCAAAAGTCCAATATCTCCCACTCGAATATGCTAGTATAGTCATATAATCTCTCTCAACTCAAATTTAAAGTCAACCATATTAGTAAATGGGCCGTGTAGCCGCTGGGCACACCTACAAAGTTTTTGGAACACTATACTAGAAACTCAATGAACCAACATAGCAACATCAACCATCATGAAAGAATGCCATAGCACCCTAGACACAACCATATGTATCGGTTCAAATATTTCTAATTCATCAACATAGAATATGTTTAACCATTCAAAACTTTAGCTTTTACATTCACACATCATCACCTCCAAGATAAGGGATAGAAGTTGCACAATGAATATAAAGCAGGATTGCTTGTGTATGTCCTATTCACCATATAAAACTTAATCCAGTTGCTAGCCTCATTGCAATATCTGATCCGAGTTCTCTCTTTGCTCGCATAAATACATATAAGGCGACAAATTAAGATATCGTGTTTGGCAATCTTAAATGGGTATGATGGAAATTGGGTAAATAACCATCATCAACCTCAAATATGGTCTCATCCTACTACTAAAAAATAGGGTGACACTAATAAATGTCTCATCTTTGTGCGCCACCAAGGCATCAAAGACGATTGCTTGATGAGTGAGATAATCTAACTCATTGACATACAATTCATGTCTCTGCTACAAAATACAATATCTATATACCAACATATGATGAACAATAGAAAAATACCCATATACAAATAGATGATGAATGAATTAAAATATCAAATATCCAGATAAATATCTCAATATCAATGCATGCAATTAATAGAAGTGATCAACTAAAATTTTAATCACAATTCAAAACGTATGAATTTCTAAAACCCCAACATGAACTACCTAAGCTCTCAAAGCCCCAACTTAAGCTGCCTAAGCCTCCCAAGCAATAGGTTTAGTTAGGGATCCACCACTATGTATATTATAGGAATGTGCTTTAGGATCACTTCCTCTCATGTAGATGTCTCTAATCAAGTAGTACTTCAAACCGATGTGCTTGGTTTAACAATGATCTGATAAAGAGTCCTTTACATAGGCCAAGACTGACATGCAATCATAATGAATAGTCACATGACCCACATCAGGGGTGACAACTCATAGAAGCAGAAGGAATCTCTTAAACTAAATAACATCTTGCACATAGCTGCATGAGTAAGCCACGAATTTTGTCTCAACATTAGACAAATATCGCGCCCCCGAAATCCATGACCCGGGGATTGCGAGATAAAAATAAAAGAAAAATATAAAAATGTTTCTACGCCATCACCATCACTATAATGCCTAAACCACTGCTGGGTGATACTATGCTATTATATACAATAGTCACATCAGATTCTTGCAGCAATAAATACATATATAGCCTAATTACAGATATATGTATAAACTATTCTAAAAAGAAATAGGAAGGCTCGTGCCAATACTATACAAAAATATTTTATATAAGAGCAAATGACCAGTTTATATATACATCGCCTCAAACTATCTGCTTGACAAAAATAAATATTAAAAAGAAGTTACAACATGTTCTTACCCTACAAAAGTAATACATGAGAAACAATTATGTCTAACTTCTACTTTGTCACCTCTATATATGCTATAACATCAAAATACATATATATGAGTATCTAAGGATGCTTAAAACCCGCCTTCGTGCCTACAACACCACGTACAATTGTAATGAAGGAAAATAAAACGGTCATATGATAAATGTCAAGATATAATAGAGTATAAGTACTATGTAGTATGAATGAGCATGTTATTCTAAATCAATGAAGACATTGTATTAAGCATACTATTACAAATGGTAAAAATGTGAAGAATGCTAATGATTGCCACTATGAATGACCATGCAACTCGCCAATGCTATCCATGAAATGCAAAACTTGCTAACACTATGACTATGAAAAAGACAATAAAGACTTACCTCACATTGTCTCACCAATGATTAGACTAATAGTTGGAACTAGTATTAATCATTTTGTAAAACGATGTTAGGATCCGTCTGCCAAACTTAACGCCCGTCAATGGTAAATCCTTGATCAAATTTTCCGTCTTTTACGGCAAGGCTATAGGTCTCATTGCTTCCCACTGCTTATAAAATAATACTTTTGTCCTAAAAATAAAGGAAATGGCCATTCAATTCCTAACTTTACTCATAACAATGCATATATCTTGCCTACATATGCTAACACATGAATCTCGCCTACACATGAATATGATAATGAACAACGCCGTATCATGATGAATTACTCTTCATGTAAAACTTATCATATCAACCATACTATATACATATATATTAAGCAACCAACCATGCCATGCAATTTATTATGTACGCCTATATACCACAAATTCTCCATTTTATATTGAGTTTATACTCTGCCGTACCTAGCTAATACATCAAGTCGCCACTGAATGTTAACATCGGATTCCCCAAAAAGTCCCTTCTTGCTTGAACCAAGTTCCTCTAGCACACTACTCGAATTACTTCGCTCATATTATATAAAACATTCTAAAAGACATAAGATTAAAATTTGACAAATTTGTCTCAACGACTAATTCAATACAGAAATTGAGAAATCGGATACGAGATTGGAATTCAATGAAATTACCTCAACACATACGCCTTGCAATGGCAATAAAGAAATGTTGAGGCCTCGAAGCCAACCAAACCTCGATACTAGATGAAATCACCTTGCCTTTGCCAAGCTTCAACTTTGTCTTTCAACCTTAGAAATGATATAGAAGACAAACATGAATCATCATGCACATAGATAAGAAAATGATCCCCTTGGGGTAGAAAATAAGCATATCAACTTCAATCTCTTATACAAACAATGCAAAAAAATCAAGGATTTGAAAATGAACATGACGAAAATCGAGACTTACCTCAAAACACTCTCCTCGATTTAGGGAAGCCAAAAATCCAATTTATTTTCATGTCTAAGCTCAGAGTTAGATGAGATCACGGGCTAAGATTGAATCTTCCTATTCACACCTCTCTATCTTTTTCTCTTTCTCTCTTGTTTGATTTGGAATTGGGGAAAATATGACAAGACAAGTGGGGACATGTGGTCATAAAGTACCTTTTCATCCGCTGATGTGTCTGACGCCACATCTGATGCCTCTGAGTAGACTGTCCGATGGCTATCCGGTTGTGGACAACTAGTTAGATGGCCTCCAAACACAAGGGAAATACTTAGAAAAATTTTCGACTTTTGGAGTGAAGTTCTGGAGAGGTTCATCCGATGGCTTGTCAGATGCTTCTCACCTATCGGACATCCTCGGGACATCCCAAAACCTGCTACCTTTGACTAAGCATCCCAATCACCTTTATTCAATTTAATGAATAAATTGTCTTTTTAAAACTATGATATTACACTGTATTTTCACCGTACTAAACATACTCGTCAATAATTATATAAGGATAAAATTAATAATATCATTAATGTGAAAAATTTATTTGAATTTCTGGGATGTTACATCTTCCCCACGTTAGTATATTTCGTCCCCGAAATTAGCATACACTACACCAAAGTAAAACGTACTGGAATCAATGGATAGCTTTGGATACTTAGCACGCATCAACTCCTTGCATTCCCATGTCATCTCTTCATTCGAGGTACTTCTCCACAATACTTTAACCAAATGAATCGATTTCTTCCTTAACACTTGTTCTTTCATATCAAGAACTCGAATCGGTTTGACCCCATATGACAAGTCTTCTTCTATGTGTAAATCATTAAAGTTGATAACATGAGAGGGATCTCGAATATACTTCTGCAATATAGAAAAATGGCAAACGGGATGCACACTTGATAGTTGTGGTTATAAAGCAAGTCAATACGCTACTTCGCCTACCGTTTCTAGAATTAAGAAAGGACCAATATACCTTGGTGATAATTTTCTTTCTTGCCAAATCGCATAACTCCCTACTTTGGAGATATTTTCAAGAATACATGATCGCCCACCTCGAATGACAGAGGACATCTTCTTATATCTACAAAACTCTTATAGTGACTTCGCGCTGTCTCCAACCGCTATTTAATCAATCTCATGTTCTTGATATTTTCTTGCATAAGGTTGGGATTAAACAAAACCCCATCTCCCACTTCCTCCCAATAGATTGGAGAACGACAGGGATGTCCATACAATACTTCTAAAGAAGCCAACTCAATACTCAAATAATAACTATTATTGTGCGCGAACTCTATCAGGCTTATGTGCTCTTTCCAACTTCTGCCAAAGTCAAGGACACACGCCCTAAGCATATCTTCTAGAATCTAGATCGTCCTCTTAGATTGTCCATTTGTTTGAGGATGAAAGGTCGTACTTAATGCAAGAGTAGTCCCTAAAGTACTATGGAGACTCGACCAGAAACGCGACATGAAATGAGGATCTTTATCTAAAATAATGGATATGGGAGCACCATGCAAACAAACAATCTCATCGATATATTTTCGACAAAGTTTTTCAACTGAGTCGGTAACATATATCGAAAGGAAATGCTCAGATTTCATCAAACGATCCACAACAACCCAAATAGCATCATACCTCAACTTGATCTTGGTAACCCCACGATGAAGTCCATAGTAATCCGTTTCTATTTCCACCAGGAATGAGCAACGACTGCAACAACCCACTAGGATGCTTGTATTTAGCCTTAACTTGTTGACACGTTAAGCAACGAGACACAAACTTCGCTGCATCTTTCTTCATTTCGGGCTACCAAAAATAATGAGACATGTCATAAAACATCTTGGTAAACCCAGGATGCACCACCAACCTCGAATGATGAGATTCCTACAAAACCACATTTCTAATTGAAACAGGCACATACAACCGACTTTGGAAATGCAATCCACTGTCTTCGGAGATGGTCCACCGATTAAGACCATGCTCACTTAAAAGGCATACTTGAAATGCATCCGATTATTCATTTAAATATTGCACCTCCACCACCTGAGTGACTAAAGTTGGTTGGACTTCAACCGTAAACAATGTCGTCCGGTTGTCCGCCTCCATAATTTCTAACCCAAACTCATTAAGCACTTGAAGCATCTCCCATTCATCAACAGCAAGGCAAACAATAGAGCAACGA
>MKEJ01030601.1:0-11794 GCA_001753735.1 Embelia ribes
CATACAGAAGTCTAATTTTATCTCATAAAATCACTGTTCAATATTGTATTAATGTGCAACAGTGTTGCTACAGTATTGTTGAAAATTTTGGGGCCTTATATGTACTCTGATATATTCAGGCGAAGGCATAAGTATGATCTCGACTTGAAAGCAAGCCGAGAACATACATATATCTTCTATTATTATTTATGCCATTTTGTTTGCCTTTTGCCATTGTTGTATTATTATGTAAACTTGGTTGTTTACTTATCGTAGATCATATATGTATATTTTTCTGGAAATGGCGCCAGCCATTCTCCTTTCTTTTCTTTGTAGTCTAGCTTACTTTTTTTGTACTGTTATGTATTACTGTAGTTGTGCGTATAATCGTCCTGCAGTGGGGGTCTAGATGCAACAAGATTCGTTATGGTGTTGTTTCATTTCGTTTCATTTTCTTCTTTCTATTTCTATGGGCTCTTATTGTCATATTTTACTTATGTTATCATTAGTTATAGCTTATGTTTTCCATAGTTCCGAATTTCGTGCCGTGACACAATTACTCTGGCACATTGGTATTTTTTTTGCCATGTTGTTATCCCATTTTTATTAATAATATTGGCTGAAGTTTTGTAACTAACCTTTAAACTAGGTCAAGTTAATTCCTAACTTGTCAACAAATTAATTTCCTGAATTTAATTAAAAATCTTAATTTTGGTTTTTATTTATTAATTAACCGTATTTGATGGGCTAAAATATTCAGACACTCCTTTATAATAATTGGGTTAAATACCTTAAATTAATTAATTACTTTTGTGGTGGATTAATTAAAATTCTTTTGTTAGGTTTTTAATTATTAATCAATTCCTTTTATTAGGTTTAATTAATTAAAAGTGATGTAAACAATAACGAAGACAGAAAAAGGGATAGTTTTCTATTCATATGATCAGAAATAAATAAGATATGCTTCCATACCCCTAAAGCTGAAGATTCAAAAATAACTAGTTGCCAATTTGTTGTTTAATTATGGGTCTGAGTTGCATTATTTATTACTATCATTTTCATTTACAACAAAAGAATCTAATTCTTCTAATATATTGACATCCGGAGAACGAAAATACTTCATCAATAAAATTGGTCCCACATCATTGCAATTATAATAAATTAAAAAGTTTCTTTAAATTTTGTTGGCGACTACCCTCCAAGTGAGTATGGAATTAGTTAACTGAGCAACGTTTGACAACAGTACGCTATTACAGAATGTACTAATCGATTATAATTTTCCTAGACCTGGATCAAATAACTTAACTTTCTATATTGGATTTGTTATATAATTGTAAAACATTATTTACGTGTTATTTATGAACCAATCGCTATTGTTATTTCAATGAGTTCAACAATGGTGGATCATTTTAGCTTGAATTTATTTGTCGCTTGGTGGTTTATGAGTTCCATTCTCTTTCCCGTAGTTGGTAAAACTCCAACAAATAAAAAATTGAATATATAACATTGATTAGTAACAAAAAAATATATGTTAGATAATTAGGTACATTACATATACCTCAATTTTGCACTTGCATCCTTGGAATTCTTATTATTGAAATATTGGAGCATGAAGGGGTAAAGTGTGGCCATGGACTCCGATATTAGAATTTAGATAGAATTTTATGTAAGATTTGAGAGTTTTCGAGGATCCCATTATGCGGCACTCATGGGTAATTTTTTTTTTTTATCCTCCAATATAAAACAGATAGGTTCAACCCTTTTACTCGATATTCCTGACCCCCCACTGTATGAAACTATTTTTGACAAGAAAGGAAACGAATTAGAATAAAGGGGGAGGGAGCTGAGCAACGGTATGCATTCTCAAACATAATTAGCTTTGCAAAAGCTGCGCAGAGAACGAATGCTATTCTCTTGGCACTCACATTTCCAGATATTTTTACTTCAATTGCCAGCATGTAAAGAAGTTCCGCATTTTCTGAGGCTTCTAAGGGACATCTTTTGATACTTTTAACTTAATGATGCTTGTCTTTTTTACTCAAAGAAAAGGTTGTTCAAGCCCAATTTGATGGGAATGCGACACTTAATTATGTATTATCATGCAAATTTCCAAAAAAAAAAAATTATGTATTATCATGCTTAGTTAGATATTATAATCCGAATATCTCATCCGGGAATGATAACCCAATTTATTATGCTTAGGGTGCACAAATATTCAGTAGCAGATCCAGGATGAATTTATAGGATAACTGAAACTACTTAAAAAAAATTTACATAGAAAATTTAACTCTAAAATTAAAAAAAAAAGATTATACTAAAAATTTTGATATTAAAAAATTATATAGGAATGGTAACAACTTCGTTTAGCAAAGTAATAGATGTGTCCGTGCAAGCATGTAAATATACCCTACTCACAGTATGGAGAACATCAAATATTTTCATTAATTTCTCCTTAATGCCAAAACAACTGGCTGCAACAACACTTATATATAGCTTGTAAAAATATGGAGATCACACAAAGAGTAATAACCAATGACAACTACTCTACCTAACCAAACAGTTAAAGAGATAGTAGCTACTGTCAAAGGATAACAACGAGTAACCAACATATTATCCAACATAACAAAGTAATAAAATAGCATATTCTATCAAATAGCAGGTTTCATTATTCGATCCATCTTTCAAGTAATTTTGTCTTCAAGATCGAACTCTAAAACCAAAACATTTGTAAATTAGCTTGGCACGTTCTATTAATTTCCCAACAACCGCTTACAACCTTTTTTGGACGTCATACTTGAGTTTAGAAATCCGACTTGTCACTTGACGAATATTTCCGTAACTTCAATCCTTTGTGAGAATGCTTACACCCATCACAACCAACAATTTCGGAATATTTCTTTGAACAACATATCAGAGTAATGCATATTATCCCTTGCCCCATTCAGAAAAGGATGTATATGATTTGAAAAAGATTTTGATAAACAAAATTTCCGATCGCACATCTGCAAATAAATCAACAGTTTCAGCGCACACTTCGGCCTATGGTTGAAAGAAAGTGAATTAAGTGGAAGCAGGAAACAGTGTGAAATGAAGCAGGAAACTGATGCTTAAAATTGTGAGGGAAATATAAAGCGGTCATATTACAAACAATCAAATAAGCAATATATTACTCTAGTTGAAAATTAGTATGTAAAATTAAAAATTATAAGCAATTATAAAGATGGGTATTAAAATGTAATATGAACGCTATTAGTATTACAGGAGTAATAATAAAGTAATAAATAATGAATTATTTTTTATTTTTACGAATTTTTTAATACGAAGGAAACTTCATGAAAGTGCTCTTTCCAGTCCAAGAACCTAAGGTTGAGAACAGGTCTTCCCTGCATTATTATTATCCAAGAAATGTTCATTGCAATCTTTGTTGTTATTGGGCCCACTCATAATAGTGGAGAACAGGTCTTCCCTGCATTATTATTATCCAAGAAATACAAATTGATTTTTTTTTCTCAATTCTCCATTATTTATTTATTTTTGCAACAAGACATCCTTTTCCTTTTCATCGCGTCCAAAAGTTGCAAGATCGTCTCATTGCTTTCGTGAAAGCGTGTGATAAATTACCTTTTTTTACCTCTACATGATCCCATAATTCCAACAGCAAGGAGCAGCCGAGAATCGAATGCTTTGATAACACTGATTGTATTGTGATTTTTAATTTGGGGTTATAATTTAGGTTACCAAATCTTTCATAGAGAGTGGACGCTTCCGTTTCCAATCTTTACTTTCGCTCTTGCTTTTACAGCCTTTTGGCCTACAAATTTGATGATCTCATGCTTCCGTTCCTACTGCTGCTTCACGACCTAATAACCTAAATTACAATTCGAAATATCTTACTCATGGTGCGAAATTGAAAAATTAATGGTACTTATGGAACACGAATAATGCTAATCACTTCTCAATGGATGAAACAATTTTTAAATAGCCCAACACTAAAGACATAATAATGAGAAATAGTAACGAAAAGCAACGTTATCTAACCTAACAATTATAAAGATAGTGCTTGGGTTATAAAAGTACATAAAATAGGGATTTATTTTTATTTTTGAAAATTTCAAGTAAAAAAATAGGGATTTATCACTGCTCATTTAAGTCATTTATCTCGCAATTATCATATGAAATCTGTTATATTTTGGTATTACGGGTTTTGTTTATTTGTTACAGGCTTGCGAAGTTAAATGGATGAAATTACAGGAGTTTACTAGTTTTATCCAAAAGACAAGGATTTTCGAGACTCTAGATAATTAGAAAATATTTTTACTGCAGCATTGAAATGTTGAAAAATTATATGATTGAGTATCACCGAAGAAAATAGCAACAAAATAAAAGGAATCACAACTTAACAAACAGATCAATTGGATCGATCCAATTGGGTTTCATCGAGCATGTGCCTTGCACGTGATGCAATAGCAGAACCACTAATTTTTTTTTTTTTAATTCAATTTTTAATTGAAATTATATCATTAAGAGTATTTTTGTCTTTTCTTTTATTGTATATATAGATATAGAAGGGTGTTTGAATCCTAATTAGATTACTTATTCTCTTTCATTTTTAGGGGAGGCTACTTTGTGGAGAATTAGTGATTTTATTCAACTTTGTTCTTCTCATCAAGTTTTGTGAGTTTCTTTTAACTATTCTTGCTTTAATTATTATTGATAATCATTTGTTATTGGTTATGTCTTTTTCCATGACATATTCATTATTTGTTGGTATGCTAATCATGAATGTGGTAAGCTAGATTTTTTTTAATGCCCAGGGAATAAAGATAAAATAGTGAAATTTATTGATCCTTAATTGATTAGAAGATTTACAATAAACTTAATTTAAAATTAATTTAGTCTATAATATAGGATTTTTTATAACATGTCTGAGTACTTTATAAATTATCTAAGCATAATTATAAAGTTTAACAAGCTCCCAATGGCACACATACTGATGTAAGCCAAATAATAACATCAATAATTTCTTAGACAAACTTTTTTTTGGAGATGAGTAGAATTAGGGGAGGAAATAAATTTATTGAATTCCCCGTTTAATTATTATTGTTCAATTTGCATTAGTAAGTTGTCATTTAATTTTTTCTTAATCCAAACAACCAAGGAGTTTTAACAGTAGGTTAAATTTAAGTACTTAATTATTTTGGATTGAATTCTCAGATTGTGAATTATGTGTTAGTGAGTTCTTAGTATATCCCTAGATTAGTAGGAGTTTTAATGTTTGATAATTGGTACTTTACCAGTGAAAGTACACCATTCACTAGGGCACTAGCTAGGTATTATGATTTACATGATTTTTGAGCGATCAAGTTTTTGGTTTTGTTGCTGGAGACTCCACAAATGGAGTGCTAAGAATTTTGTTGAACCACTTTCTATCCAAAAAGATTTAATTCATCATTTTTCCTGCACATTGTAATTAGTGATATACCAAAATTTCCACCAGTTACGAGACTGCCGAAGCAGCTTTTGGAAACCAAGAACTAGTTGAATCCATTGACCCATGTCATGGAAAATAGAATAATCTAAATAATAACAGCAATCAAGTTAACCCTCACCAGGGCAACCCTAATTTGGAGGACGATAATGGTCCTCTTACTAGTTTTGGAAGCTCTCATGGTAGTCCTCTTTAACAACAAAGATATGTTGTTAATGCTAATCCGCAGCAGTGGACTGTTTATCAAAATTTTCTAGCAGCTCAATAGGCTCTGCCGTAGGCGCCTCCACAATATTATCCCCCTCCTCCACCGGTGAACTGTATGTACTTACTTGCCCAATAAGTGTTGCCTCCGCAAAAAAATGTGTGGTCTCATGTATTTTTCTTTCAGAAATCTAGGGTAATTTCGAATACAAGGCTAACTTGATTTGTAATTTTCTAGAATTTGAAAGGTTAGAGTCAGAAAGCGCATACAATTTCATTAAAGAATTTATTGCTATTTGTTATACATTTCAAAAACAAAGTGAAAACTTGGTTCAACTTACTTCTTCTATAATCTATCATTACTGAGGAAGAAATGTACACTCTATTTCTTAATAAGTATTTCCTAAATCATCAAATACTTTATTATCAAGAGCAAATCTCTCAGTTCATCTCTCATGTGTTTGAGAAATTATACAATCATGGGAGAGTTTCAAGGATCTTCTATTCATCTATCCCCATCATGGTTAGAAATAGCTTCTCATTAAGTTCTTCCACATATCCCTAAATTGTAGGCTTAAACAAACAATATCATCTATGTGTGGTGTAAATCTATTTAAGAAGAGAACGATTGATATTAGACAATATTTTAACCAGCTGGCCTATAAATCGAAGACGTAGGAAGTCTCTCCTAAAGGCAAGTCAAGGGATGCTCCATCCAAAAGGGGTATATACTATCTTAATGAGACAAATGAGTGGAAACGAAAGCATGAAGCTTTGTAGAAAAATATGGAAGTTGTGGAACTAGAGAATGTAGAAACTGTATCAACTCCATCCTTGCCTGTCGTATGTGGCTTTTTCCATAGTAAAGGGCATAAGATACAAGATTGTTATTAGGATGCACTTATGATAGATATGTTCTACACTTAGTTCCAAACTATGCAACGTACATAACAGCCACATCATAAAAATCAGAGGCAAGGTAATCCTTTCCTGCAATCTTCCTATTCGAGGTGGAAAGGCTACCAAGGCTAAAATTGGAAGGATGAGACTCCACATCTCATAACTATCAGTTTGAGCCTAATAAAAAATCATTAGCATTAGGTACTTACGTGGCCCTTCATCAACATCAAACCAAGCAACCCTTTCCAATCAGTGATCTAATTGTAGATCAACTGGAGAAAAATGTGCTCGAGATATCATATAACCTGAAAAAGCTTATTAAAGTTCTTGGTAAGCCTGGGAAAGGGAGGTTGTCTACTCAACCCAAGCCTTACCCACCAAAATAGCTACAATTAGCGGATGTCAACTCTTTAAGATCAAACCCACGTAATCAATTCAATACTCTAATGGTTTTGAGAAGTGGGAAAACCATTCCAAAGTGAGGAGATAATACCCCAAATGTTGGTAACTCCGATCGATCCTATAGATATTGAATCGATCCAAATGGTCTGACTGATCAATCCAAAACCTATTGGATCGATCTAACTGGAAATAATTTGCATCATGCAGATTCAACCCCTATTCTATCTCAAAAAACTTCTATAACACTCCCGACTGCAGTAACTCATGATACACTATCTAAAGGTTTTATGTAAGAAGTAGAAAGAAATAAGGGTTGTAGGGGTAAAGAGTGATGACGATGTGGCATTAGAAAACTTTAAGCGAAGACCTCCTTTCCAGTAAAGGTTGTCTCAGTCAAAGAAGAGTATATCTGATAAAGAATTGTTAAAAATCCTACAACAAGTTAAAATTAGCATGCCACTCTTAGATGCCATTAAGCAAACTATGTCATTCACAATGTACTTAAAAGCATTATGCACGGTTAAGTGGAATTTAAATGCCGAAGAACGGTTAAGCAGAATTTAAATGCTAAGGAATGAACTTTCCTCCCGAAGCAAGTAAGTATTGTTCTCAATCCATACACACCGATTAAGCATAAGATTGGCCAGGTTTTGTTAGACTTGGATACTAGTGGGAACCTACTCACATACATTATTTACCAATAGTTGGAATTAAAGGAACTCAAGCCAACTTAATCGGTCTTGAAAATGGTTGATCGTTGTCTGAAAAAAACCTAGGGGAATCATAGAGAATGTATTGATTCAATAAACGTTTTTTTTACATCCCCCAAACTTTGTGGTGTTAGATATATAGATAGTTCCCTTCCTAGCAAAATAGATCCTGATTATTCTAGGTAGGCTATTTTTCGCTACATCAAATGCATTCGTTAATTGTATAAATAGAATAATTAAGCTATCTTTGGTAAAATAAAAAGCAAGATGAATGTGTTTGATCATCGCAATTAACCTAAGGATGAGAGTAATGCTTTCGAGAAAGTCAACCTTATCAAGACTTTAAATGATCAATATTTTGAAGCTAAGATAACATGTAGGGAGGTAGTGGAGTGTTATAGAGAGTTGTCAGATGAGGAATTTGAGTTGCAAGCATGTGACTATCAATTCGATAAGGGGGAGGGACCTCAAATTTAAAATGATTGCGATGCCTTATATTAAGGCCATGCCCTCGGAGTAGAAGAATCCTATCTTTGAACGAAAGCCTCTTTCTAAGGATCTAAAATATGCCTTCCTTGGTAAAGGCAAATGTTTCAAGGGGCAACTTATTCTGCTCTTACTCAAACATAGGAAAACACTTTTCTTCATATGCTTAGCAAGTACTGCCAAACTATAGGGTGGTCTATAGCTGATTTAAAGGGCATTAGTCCATTGATATGTGTCCTTATGATATACCTCAAGAAATATGCCAAATTGGTGTATTAAATGCAATGAATGTTGAATCCAATCATGAAAGAGGTGGTGAAATGAGAAGTTATCAAACTCTTGGATGCAAGAATAATTTATGAGATCTCAGATTAAAAGAGGGTATGTCTTACCTAAGTTGTGCCCAAGAAGGGTTACTACTATAGCCAACGATAAAAATAAATTGATCCCAACTCATATCCAAATATGGCAGATGATGTACTTTGATTATCATAGGCTAAACACGATAACCAAAAATGACCATTTTCCTTTGCCTTTATTAAATTAGATCTTTTTTAAAGTGGTGGGTCATGCTTGTTACTTCTTTCTTGATGGTTATTCTAATTATAATTAAATCGATATTGTGTACAATGATCAGGAGAAAACCACCTTCACATGTTCGTTTTGGACATTTGCTTATCAATGTTTGCCTTTCGATTTATGCAATGTAACCATGAATTTCCAGAGGTGCATGATGATCATTTTTAGTGATATAGTGGAGCAGATACTCAAGGCTTTCATGGATGACTTCTCTGTTTATAAAGATAACTATGACGATATCTTGCTAATCTGGAACATGTCCTCTAAAGATGTAAGGACAAAAATCTGGTGTTGAACTGAGAGAAATGTCACTTCATGATTATACAAGGTATTAAGGTGGACCGATCTAAGGTTAAGCTTACTGAGAAGCTTCTATATCCTACCTCGGTAAAGGATGTAAGATCGTTATATAATACCCAGAAAATTTCACTTTTTGGCTCTATCAATCTACTCATCAGAACAATCAGTCATCTGTTTAATCAATTGACTGATTTATTAAATTAGCCGACTAATTTATACGCTGACAATATTTAAAAATAGGACAAGTGTCTCACTTTGGGACTCGTATCCCTCATCAAGCTCATCTATATAGACCAGATCTTCAGGAGAATGTTTATAACATTCTCAACATATACACACACATTTCACTTGAGAAAAATTAAGAGAGAGGGAAAGAGAGAAGGAATTGAGAAAAAAACATTGAAACCATATTGAATTCAAGTCCATACATGCGTTAAACAAATCTTCTAGGCCATTTTCGTTGCGTTTTGACCACAATCAAGGTAATAAACTTCTGTTATGAAACAAAAATGCCATTATGTTTCCTAAATGTGAAATGATTCGGTGTTGAGATAAAAATGGCATTTTTGCAAGAATAAACCATGTTGAACTAGAAATTTTGGTCTTATCTTTAAGCGACAACCACATATGAGGCTAAATAATGTTTTTGAAAGCTTTTATGAGTATAATTAGGGATTGAAGCCGACAAAAGCAAGGAAACAAAATGTCTTTAATCTAAATAGGGCAATCAACCAACTGATTGCTACAGGTAGACCTTAAACTGAGATGCGTGTAGTATTTTTCAGCCGTAGAACTGTTTTTTAAAGCAGAAAATATGATATTGGACAAGAATTTGCCTAAGCAGTACTGTATATAAAGAAGACCAGCTTAAAAGCATATAAAATGGTGTTAAAATTCACAGGTACAGGTTAGTTACGGGCAATAAGCCATACTATAATTAATATATACTACATACGTGTTATTGTGTTCTGACGTACAAGTTCGTGAGACGTGTTGATGTGCTTTGGCATACAAATTTGCATACCTTAATTTAGAATAAGAATTTATATGAGATGAAATGTGCTTGTTGAAAATAAGTTTGCATAATAATGAGATATGTGGCATGTTAGCATATGTGTGAGTCGGTAATATTTGTTGGGAAATGTGAGTTGGCAATTTTGAAATATGTAGTATTTTTTAGATAAATATGGCATTTTTATGAAAATAAAGTTAGGGCCTAGTGGGCCATTTTTCGAAAGTTAAAATTATTACACTTGCCACATTGTATAGGAGCGGGGGATAGACCCTCGTTTAAGTACCGCATGAGTCTCTCGCGAGACTCATGGTATAGAAAGGCACCCATATGCAAATCTTTATGCATAAGGTTTCAGGGTATGTATTCCCGAATTGTTATGAAGTGTTTCTCAATATACTATTACATCTGAAATATGAGAAGCTTAAGTATATGTTATAAGATGTATGAAATTTTGTGGCGTTATGTAGTGTATCCATTATATACTTTAATTAACATAAGAACATTATTTATCAGCTAATCTCGTCTTCTTATTATTTATCAACCGGCAGATACGGGAAAGGAAGTAGCAGGCGTAAGAATAGTTGGATGGTAGTGACAGGTGGAGTGGCTCCCCGACGGAGCTCAAGATGAATCAACTAGTTAAAAGGCTCATCTTTTGTAAAATACAACTCTGTAATGTATATATTTTATTGTTTAAATTATTTCATTTACATCATGCATTATAAGGTTAGCATTGTGGGTAATTTTGGGCTTCGGCCTTATGTTTAATAAAATAATAGTTTCTTAAAAATCTCACGAGCCAGGGGTTATCAGATTCCGGGGGTATGACAATTAACCAAGATAGAATCAAAACATTGTAAATATAACCCATGCTACATAGTACGCTTTAAATACCAAAGGACTCATTCGGTAAGCGACGAATGAGAATATAATGGATGATGCATAAACTGGCATAATTGATTCACAACAAAAGAGATGTTCAGATGAGTAAAGGACAAATAATTAAGCTTACCAATGATATGGTGATAACAATGGGGGGCATCAAAAGGGTTATCGGCAATAGGAAACACCCCACTAGAGGAAGAAAACATAGGTGTCGATAGGGGTTCGGCAAGTAGCATGCCAGTATCATATAGAAGATCAGTAATATATTGCTACTAAGTTAAGAAAAGACCATCAGATGTACGAAACACCTCAATACCAAGAAATTAAAGCAAATCATATAAAGATTTTACAGCAAATTTGGCACCCAAAACGAAGATGACTGAAGAACCAGCTCAGAGAAGTACCCAGTAATAAGAACACTATCAACATAAACAAGTAAATAAACACAACTGTGCCCACGTCATCGAGTAAAAAATGATGGATATGCCTTGGAGTTGATAAAGTTAAGGGATAACAAATGGGAATTAAATTGCAAAAACCATACACGAGGGGCTTGCTTGAATCCTTAGATCTAAAGCTGGCAATTTTGGCCCAACCCGATGGACTAACCCGAATGGCCCGCAATTTAGGCTGAGCTGAGCTCCTAAAATATGAGTCCAAAAAAATTCTGGTTTGTTTGGCCAGGCCCGATTAACCCGGTGGGCCAATCGGGCTCGAGTCGGGCTGGCCCGGTTTTCCTTATGTTGGCCTGAAAGCTTGAAAGATAAATTTTGGTCCATTAGGCCAAGTTCATCTCCTTGAGTCCCTGAGCCATCCCTGGGTTATTCAGCTTCAGCTTTCAACAAA
>MKEJ01030611.1:0-18526 GCA_001753735.1 Embelia ribes
TTGTTCCTGCTGTATAATTTAGTACCAATAAATTACTATACGAAACTGGAATAATAATATTAATTACCGGATGCGCAGAAAAACCTTTGCACGATGTGCGTGGGGTGTTCTCTCCACCGTAGAACTCCAAGAAATATTGGATGGAGCCCATCTAAAATTTGACTAAAATGGTTCCTATTATAAGTTAAAACTCATGAACACGTTGGTTTTACATGGTTAAAAACCATGAACCCAACACTGTGTGTGTGTAGGTGTGAGTGTGGTTGTGTGTATGGTCATTGCTACATCTCAATATGAATAACACTTATCCGTATTTTCAGAAAAGCAAAGGGAGCTAGGAGCTGCTCAAAATGAAATCAAAGCGTTAAGAGTAACCGAAACCATAAAGGATAAAGCCATAGAAGAGGTATCGAGTGCATTAACTAGAGGCTAAACGTTTTTTCAATATCTAATAATGTATCGTGAAGTTATAGTAATTTACAACTAACTAAACCATTATATACATTTTCCTAGCTTACGAACAATTCTAATAGATTGGATGAGAAGCTAAGGTTCGGTCAAAGCCATCTTGAACAAAAGGTAACCAGTTACACCTCCTTAATGTAACTTAGTCATTTATACCATAATACTCATTGCGAAACAAAATTCCGAGATGCAGAATCTTGAAATCAAGAAACTAGAGGATGAGAAAAGAGAAGCACAGGCAGCTCAGTATGCTGCAGAGAGGGCTCTTAGAATGGTGCATGCAAATCAAAAGGATGATGACTCTGTACCCGTCGAGTATATCATTGCTCCTCTTGAAGCTGACATTAAAATCTACAAAAGTGAGGTAAGCTTAAAACTAAGCGTACGAAAAACAAGTCGCTCGTGATATCACTCTTATCAGATTTTAATAATATTCTTCTTTTTGTAGTTTTCTATCCTCCGCTTTTACCTTTGGTTTATAGATTGCAGCATTACAAGAAGATAACAAGGTGTTAGAGCGGCTCACAAAAACAAAGGAATTGGCCTTGCTTGAAGCAGAGAAGATTCTGAGAAGTGCTCTGGAAAGAGCTTTAATAGTGGAAGAAATTCAGAACCATAACTTTGAGCTGAAAAGACAGATCGAAATTTGCCAGGCAAGTTTTTCCCCTTCAACCTCACCATATTTGAGCTCTGAGCCTTTGTTCAATATACGATCAACTTGCGCATATTTGATATTTGAGTCGTGAATATACAGGAGGAGAACAGAATCCTTGATAAAACCAACCGTCAAAAGGTTTTGGAGGTTGAAAAGCTTACCCAAACAATTAAAGATCTTGAAGAAGCAATTCTAGCCGGTGGTGCAGCAGCCAATACACTCCGTGACTATCAGAGACAGATATCCGAACTAAACGTACTACTACTACTTCTATAACTAGAGATATTATGTATCATAAGTGTACTATTACCTGTAATCATGCATATAGTCAATGATATGATTGCGTGTATGTATTCACAATATTAGGAGGATAAGAGGACCCTAGAAAGGGAGCTAGCAAGGTTCAAAGTTTTAGCAAACAGAGTTGCAACTGTGGTGGCCAATGAATGGAAGGATGACAATGACAAAGTCATGCCTGTGAAGCAATGGCTGGAAGAGAGAAGGCTTTTGCAGGTACTTGTCCCACAAACATTTTGTAACATTGTGTAAGCATAAATTTCCTTCCATATTAGTGCCAAACATAGAGTAACAGTTCTTTCACGATCATAATATTGTTGGATTAATGAATAATTTCAACGGTTTCCTTATATTGTAGGCAGAAACACGACGACTGAGAGAAAAGCTGGCAATATCAGAAAGGACGGTAAAGGCTGAAGCACAACTCAAGGTAAAAACCTATAAGCACATCTTTCGTTTAGATAGTAGTTCTCCTGAACTATAATCCTAACATGCACAATTTTCTTAAAGGATAAACTGAAGTTGAGGCTCAAGACCTTGGAAGAAGGTTTAAAGCATGTTTCGAATTTCTCCCACAATCCTACTGCATTTTGTGCATCCCCAAAGCCTGCAAAATCTGGTAACATATTTGGGTTCTTATCGAGCAACACTGGTCTAAAGAGATCCGCATCTCAACCTAGGTCTTCAAGCATCAGCAAGACATCTCCTTTGCAACAACCGAATGGACACAAAGAAACATTGGAAAAGAAAGATGGGCCCAAGGAAAATATACATAAGAAAAGTTTATGGGCAACTAGGAGCAAAGCTGATGACTGTGCTGAAAAAGAGAACCACAAAGTGAATGACAATATGACCGAGACCTTGGACAATGGAGCCGCTGAATCAGAGGATAGTGAAACCGGAGATGAGAGAAATCAAGATTCACAAAACAAAGGAAGTGAAACAGATGACATGGTTTCAGGGTTTTTGTATGATAGGCTTCAAAAGGAAGTAATCATTTTGAGGAAGTCTTGTGAAATGAAAGAGAACAATTTGAGTTCTAAAGACGAAGAAATTAAGGCAAGTATCATTTATCAATTATGTTGGAAACGACCTCTCTAGAAATAAGGGTAAGGTTGTGTACACCAAACCCTCCCAAAATACGCAATGCAGAAGTTTTGTACACTAGGCTATCCGCACACACGTATATATGTATAAATATCAATTATCTTCCTTCCCCGCTTCTCAGATATGGAAAACAACAAGCTTTCTTTCAGTATTAAGAATATGCAACTGATTATATGTGCAGATACTCACCAAGAAGATTGATACATTAACGAAAGCAATTGAAGTGGAGTCTAAAAGATTGAAGAGAGAAACAGCAACAAAAGAAAAGGAACAAATGTTTGCAAAGATGGATGATGACAGGACGAATAGAAACGCAAGCTCAAAAAGGTATTTAGCATAATCGTTTACGAAGCATAATTTTAGTTCTTTTGTCCAGCATCCTTGTAGCTGATAAATTGAGTTAGCACTTGAGAAATTTAGTCACAGGCCAATTTTTAAACCTTTTGGGTGATTTGTATTTGTGCTAGGTTTGTAAAAGCATATTGAAGATACCATTCGCCAGATGAAGTTGAAGGGGTTGGTAATGACTAGTTTATCGTCTACATTTGGTGAACTTTACCGTGTAAATATTACAATTATTATGTGAGATGTTACAGAGTTGAAATAATGTTGTTGATTCATTGTGAATATTGAGGAAATGAAGTATGTACAGTACATCTGATTGGTTGTAATATTGAACTGTTCTCAGCCATAATATTTGTCTTTGTGACAAGGCATCAGTTATCGTCAATAATTACTGTCGACCAACTCATTTTTTTCTTCTGTTCCTGAGAGTCACGATGAAATTTAACTCCATCCTAAGATAAAGAAAGAGAGAGATAATCCAGGTTTGTATATTGAGAAAATGATTATATACATATACGGCCCAGTGCACAAAACTCCCGCATTGCACTGTTTATCTCCATCACCAACCATTATGATCCTAACCTTACTCCACGGTGGGAGAGAAAATATGCTTACGCAGTTCCCCATTGCATTATTTCCTAGACTAACTACTCTCAATTATAAATATATCTATACATACTAAAAAGTTTTTATATAAGTTGATGTCACGTTTCAGGCCACTTAACTTATTTGCAGGCCACCTCACTCCATGTCTACTGGCCCTTTTTTTTCTAATTCTTAAGTGTCATTTATTATTGAGACTAGTTTGAGTTATTAGATAAAGATTGTGCACCAAATATTAACATATTTTGAAGTGGTCAGGAGCAGGCCCCAGGGATATTAGAACTGCGCTCGCTTTGACTCTTCAAAATTTTTAATTACTGAAATTTTAGATGAGTAAAAAGTCAACAGTTTCAGCAACATATTCTAAATAACACAAATGGCAAACCAGCGGCAAAACTTTAAAGAGTGAGAGGATTATTAAGAAGTGAGATTAGTATTTGAATAAAGTTTATGGATTACAATATTTCTGCTTTGGGTGATTTTCTTTTGAGACTAAAAGAAGAGGAAAAATGATTGCTTCCACATTTATCTACCAAGTGACACGGCCTCATTTACCTATCTATTATCCATTTCCCTCTTTCCTAATTTAATTTTGCGCCTCTTTTCTTCGTTTGTCGAAATGAATAGAGGGAGAGGGACAATTGGATTTTAAGCTGCTTATTCTTTTGCATAAGTTAGGGGCATCTTTGCCTGGAACATTTGTTGCGTGACATTTGAAACATTATTTTGTTCATTGTGATGTGAACAATATAGTGCAGGAGAAATTTGATGATCTTTGATGATCAATGATATTTATTAGTTCTTTTGGAATGGAAGATGTTTGTTTTGCTCTTTTGTGGATCAGGCACTCTTTTTTGAATATTAATCCCTTCAAGAATTTTTTAGATTCTCTTTCGACGGTCATTCTTAGGATCTTGTATAGGGTTTGCCCCAATTAGGGGTTTTCCATTATATTATTTACTCATGAAAATGACTGATTTAACTCCATGTAGCATTACAAAATCTTAATTAAACAAAACATACAGTACAAAAATCTAGCCTCAATAAAACATTCTGAAATTGTGCGTACCTTTACCCCCGAATTGTTTCTCCATCAAGAAGCAGCAGCTATCTAAGCTACAACTAGCTCATGGGCTCGCCTAGTGTCCAACCATGACTTAGCCGCAACCTTTGTAGCAAATAACCAAGCTGACTTTATTTGGAGTGTCATGAAACAGAACAACTAGCTCCTTCAAATGTGACTTGACAACCCTGGTAAGCCTTTGTCCAAAAATATGTGCTTTTCCAATGCCCAGTATTGATCCCAAGCAATGCTAAAATATCTTCTCCATTCTCTGATGTGTTTGACAAGTCATTCATCCAACCATGTAGAGTTTTAAGAGATGCGAAGAGGCTCTTCAAGTGTAAAGACCACTCGGGATAAGACTTTGCTTGTTTATCCCTGTATAGTCTAGAAACTCACAAGCTCTCTTCAACTTACAGAGATTAACACAGGGGTCAATCAGGCTATAGCAGTAAGCTTTCTAAACATCAACGTATATCGAATTGAAAATTTCTTGAGCTTGGAAACTAAATGTCACTGCTCAACATTTTCTCCATTTACAAGAAATTTGACCACTCAACCCAGCTTTGTATTAGCCTTATCATTGCAATTGGCTTAACCAGTACTTCCTTGGTGTCTTTGTCATCAAGTGAAGAAGACAACCACAAATCGTTCATCAGGAGCTATACCTGGCTTTACATCATCTCTTTGGTTGGATTTTCCATAGCATTGAATCACCGAGGTTTTATACAAAAAGCATTAGTGGTCTTCACTTCTACAACTTTACCACTGCAAGAACATATAGTGATTAAGGATGAGAATGTCGAACTATCTGGCTTGCAAGATTCGTACTTCTTCATGTCTGCAAAATGCCACCACCTTTCATCAGCACACATATATAGGGTGACATTCAACCACCCTATTGACATTAAGCCCATCTTCACCAAACGCCCGAATAAAATGCAGCATAGGTTGCCCACTTCGGGGTGAACCCATTGCTTATCAACTCGTTGTAAATCGATTTTCCCCCCTGGCATCCAACAATGTGTTATACACCACCAAGTTGGCTTAATAACCGGTGCTTTCATTTCCTCATACCTGTTCAAGAAGCCATCAAATTTTTGAGACATCCCGTAAATTTTAATCACAGCCGAGAATGTGAGTGCACCGTATGAGCTCAAAGCCAAATTGACGTGGCCAGATCATACATACGCTTCTATCATCACGGCATGGTTGGCATCATCACGCTGACAATCATGGAGAAGCAACTTCTCTACCGTTTGACGGCCTTTTCGGACAAGGCAAATTCAACAGCTTCGCTCAGTTTATTGTGGTTTGAGACCTTATGGAGCATTTCATCGAACAGCTTCTCCGCACTACCCAAATACTTACACTTCCTAGAACCCCTCATAGTCACATCATATAATATGACTCCCTTGTTCAATTTCAGTTTATTTCGAAAGAAACGTAACACAATGGATGCTGCTTTTCCATTCAACTCTCTCTCTCTCTCTCTCTCTATGTATCCGTCTCTGTGTGTGTGTGTGTGCCCGCCCGCATGCGTGTGAGTGCGTGTTCTAGCTTAATATTGATTTGCTATTTCTATCTTGGTTGTCCTCAATGGATAAAGCCAGTATCCATTGCTGACTGTTCGACAGTAGAGTACAATTTCCTTAACTTTTTTTCTCATTCCACTTTTTGTAGCATCTGGACATAACATTTAGGCGGGACCCAACAAATTTCCGTCCAAGAATCAACAAATTGGACTCTACAAAGGACAGGGAGCAGAAAAATGCTGGATCTTATTACTACCTAGATGATTAATCAAACTTTTAAAAGGTATGGTTTATTTGATTATGGGATTAGATGTCACCCTGATTCTGTTTTAAAGTACTGATACATAAATCTCCTATTTGTTAAAAAGTAACTACTCTCTGTTAGTTACTATAACTGTAAAAGCAATTACACCTAAGTTCGAATTTTAAATGATTTATAAGCTATAAAGATCATCAAGTAACTTGTTTCTTGGCCTTCAGAATAACATAATGTACTCGACAAATACTTGGTGGTGATAAGTTCATGCTTATGGATGGTGATTTGGTTACCTGTGGCCAAAACAACATTAGCATGCTATCTCCCTCTCACCCTGCCATTGTTTTTTGCTTGTATGCATGTATTTTTAGAGGATTACATACTTCAATCCCTTTTCTGAAAGTCAGATTACAAACTGCATTTATTTACAGAAATTAGATTATTTCTATCCATTTTCGTAATTTTAGGGGTACTAATTACACTTTTCGCCCTTCAGAGTTGTCGAAGTTGATAGACGATATACAACTCTCTATGAAGGTCAAGCTCGCCATCCAGATTTGAAGTTGCATCAGCGGGAGGCCCTTGGTGCATAAACAATCGTTTCAGTGACATGCCTACGAGTTTGTGAGGCCCCAATGTGTTTTTGTTAGTTTAATTTTTAGGTTTTTATTTGTCTGTGGTGGTTTTACCTTTGTTGAATGAAAGGGCTACTTACCTATACACCGGATTTTGTTTTTTCTCTATTAAGTATGTGAGTTGGTAATTGGACCGTGTATGGACGCTTATGAGTGATGAGAAATGAAACTGCATGACATTGAATATTCATTTGTTTTGCATCAATTGCCGTGTATGTAGTAGCATTTGCACTTTTGTTTTTACTGTTTCCTTGGCATGAATTTTAGCTTGTGAAGTGTTAGCGTACACATTCAGGAGTTCTAATTTGTCTTGTTCCTTAGTCATAAGTCACAATACGAGGTGATAATTTTCGCTATTTCTTCCTTCATTTCATGGAGCTCCTCATGTCACCTATGGACGTGGACATATTTTTATCAATGGTACAGTTTTAAGTCAATGTGCGTATGATATGTTTTTTTCATAGCAGCTGGCTTGGCTGCCAGTTCATATATGTGCTTCAGACCATGATAATGATCATGTGTGAGTGTATAAAAAAACTTAGAAGTGACGGTGGAGTAAAAGGAAATCCTTTCAGAAGCTACTACAATTCCCAAACTAGTCACCGTGATTACAAAAATGCCATGAGGTTAATCATATGTACACTGCGTGTGCAATTTAAGTGGGGGCTTCAGAAGGTATGATAGCAGATGCCTGTAGCCAATTACTCAGTCCATTGTCATCGAGACTAACAGAAGTGAGCAAAGACACAGAGGAGAGAGTGATTGCAGGGTCTTCTGACAGGCAGGCTGCCACGTAACTGGACGAGAGACTGAATTGGAGTGGCATAAGATGCTGACTGATCTCGAACTTAGGATATTGGCACTGACAACAGCTAAGCTGCTTTCGGAGGAAATTACGCTCTCGCTCCTCTGATGTACTTCAAATTTTGTTATCAAACCTTAGTTGTATATCCTTAAGATGATTGATCCCTGAAGTCTATGGTACTAAAAGGGCTGTGCATGTTTGTCTTATATTTGTTATGATTTGTTTGTTTGTTTATTTGTTTTTTTTTTCATTTGATTTAATTTGAGAATTTTTATTATGTACGGGTTGTACAAGAAAAATAGTGTTTCGTATCCTCCCAGCTAGCTTGTGTTCTTGATTGCGGAAATCATGTAGTTTGATTTAATATTATCAAAATCATTTTACTTGGCTAGCCGTTCAAATTCAAGACCCTTTCTACCAATAGTGCGTTTCAGAGAATTTTCAACTAGTGGCCGGAACGATGTGAAGGCTGGCTTTGTTGTCGCAGTAATCAATGTCTCTAAATTCTAATGAATAAATATTTGGGCAAAATTCTTATTAATACACCATTCTTTGTGCATAAATCCAATTAGTATACAAACATAATGCATTCTTCAATTAGTACACTACCTAAGATTTTTGTTTAAATTTATGCTCGTTGTTACGGTATCTGTTAAGTCAAACATTAGTGTCACGTGACAGGGACATTTTCGTCTTTTGATATTATTATTTTAAACCAAAGTAATTCTAAACATTAACTCTACTTGCTAGATGTTTCTCTCCCATTACCACAGATACAGAGCGAGAGACACACACACACACAGAGGGTACAATCGCAGAGGTTAGCAAAAAAATAGGGTTGATCATGATCTCATTGGATTACGCAGTGTGTATAGGTGTACTTAATCACAGATTAAATCACACCCCCTATAATAAGTTGTCTCTCCCTTTATGAAATAATGGTTGCTTGTTGTCTATTCCTTTATGAAATAATTTGAATTTGGTCTTGAAATTATAATTTTTGGCATTTTTTTTTTACTGAAATAAAGGTTTGTTTGTTATTCTTAATTATTGTATGTATTGTAATTAATGTTGTTTTAATTTCATCTTCAAATTAGGGGTTGTTTGCCATGAGTTTTAGAAATTGGGATTTTTCAAATGTTTTATGAAATTAGGGTCGTTAGAAATTATTGGACTTTTGATTTTTTCCACTTAGGGTTTACTATAATGAATTTCATATGTGTATGTCATATTAAATTGCAGGGCCTAATATATCATTGTTTACTATATAAATGTATCATTGGGGGGCTTTCAATTGGGCGTATGATGTAAGTTATAGCAATGGAAAGGTAGCTTATGTAGATTTATGCCACCCACAATTGATAAGTATTGAATTACTGATTGACAGGGCTAGTAAGGTTAGGGTAAATGAAATTAAAATTAAGAAGATGTATTACAGAAGGGCTGGGATTGATAATTGGGAAGACATTTCTCAAATAACAGTTGATAAGGATGCCATTGACCTTGCAAAGCATATTCTATAAAAGTTGATATGAGATTTAGGTCCGTTGCTGACTTCAGAGTAGTTGTTACAACATATGCTATTCAAGAAGGAAAGAATGTGATATATAAGACAAGTTCTAGAGAAAAGATATCTCCTGCTTGTGTTGATGGTTATGAATGGAAGAACTTTGCAACTAAATTGAAAGGTGAGACAACAACAAACACTCATGCAGTAGAACAGGCTCAAACAAGCATGTAAGGTCAAGGGTTATTGCAAAACTATTTTGTGATAGGATTAGGAACAATACTCAATAGGAAGTTAGACACTTTATAGCAAAAGCACGATCAGTCCTGAAGTGCAAGATCTCTAAGAATAAGGCAAACAAAGCTATGAAGTTTGCTAGGGATATAATTAAAGGGACATCTATGGAGCTACACTGAAGAGATGAAAAGGACCAATTAGGGGAAAGTTGGGCCTGATGGAGAGTCTATATTCAAATCCATGTACATTTGTTGGATAGCCTTGAAGAAGGGACTTTTGGAAGGTTGTAGGTATGTAATTGGTATTGAAGGATGTTACCTTATCGGGTAAAGTAGGGAGGGTCCTTTTAACTGTTATTGGCATAGGTGCTAACAATTGTATTTACCCCTTTGCTTATGGGGTTGTACACGTTGAGAACTACCAAATTTGGAGATGATTTTTTAAAATGTTAAGGCAAGACTTGCAGATATTGACTCATGAATACACATTCATCTAAGATAAGCAAAAGGTAAATAATATTGCTTTCTATATTTACTTATACATCAATTATGTTGATATGTTACTATTGTGTATTGTTACTACTATGTATTTTACCTGGAGTTGAGCAAAGATTTTGTATTAGATGCTCGTATAGCAACTTCAAGCAGAAGTACAAAGGACTTTATTTGAATGATCTATTATGACAAGCTGCAAGGGCGTGCACAATGTCTCAATACAATGTTGCATTAGAATAGATGAAAGAAGTTGATGAGGAGGCATATCATGGCTCAAAGAGCAGTCAATAGAGCATTGGAATTAATCACATTTTAAGACATTCCCAAAATGTGATATTCTATTGAATAACTTGTGTGAGAGTTTTAATTCAGTCATTATGGAGGCTAGGGGAAGACCTATAATTGAGATGTTAAGGATGATATGGCAATACCTTATGGACATGATTGTAAGGAAGAAAACAACAATCTTAAAGTGTAAGAAATATGGCCACCAAAGGCATAACAACATATCACTTGGTTGAAGAAAAGAACTAGATGAAAATAAAGAGCAGTAGGAAAAGAAGTAGAAAAATAATGAAATTGAAAAGGCTATGTATGATAATGAAGTATAAGAAATGTGGTCAGCAAGGGTATAACAATAGGAGTTGTGGTACAGGACCGAAGAGGCATAAAGCTCAAAAGATGAAACAAGAAGTCAATCAAGATCACTTAGTTGATGAAACTTCTTCTAATGACACTGCATTGGAGGCAGAGGCAGGGAAGGTTGAAATGGAGGTAGAGGCAAAGAAGGAGATGATGGAGTTAGAACCATGAAAGGTTGAAATGGATGAGAATCATGATGAGATGGAAACTATGATAAAAGATTGTGGTCAGAAATTGCCTCCATTGATGAATTGTGGGAATTAGAACAACACAGCTCTACACAACATGTTCAAGGAACACCAAGTTCTTTAAAAACCCAAGGTAAATACTTGTTGAATTTGTCAATTTCTTCTATTTATTTAGTCTGGTTTAATTGATATGTGCTAATATTTAAATTATAATTCTTACAGTTGATAAGAAATTTTAGGATCATGAGCCAACCAAGTAAATGACCAATCCAAGTGCAGCACATAGACTTAACACAAGAGATGATAAAGAAGTGACAACAACAATATCTACAAAGAAATCTGGTAATGCTTCACAGGCTTCTAGCTCTTTTCATGTCGGCATAATGAAGTCCCTTCCACCTTCATTGCCTAATGGTCAAATTCACTATAAAGGAAACCTTTATATTACAACAGTTGTACTTCAAGAGGTCAAAAAAGCTCAAATCAATATTAAGAAAGAGAAGTCGCAAAATAAGGGTGGCTTTGTACCACCTAGGCCAAAAAATAGTAATTGATGTTTTTCTGTAATCATGTAAATTGGATGTGTAATTTGGGATGTTTATTATTCTGGTCTGGTTTTGTTTTATGTATATTATGTATTTTGGATGTTGCTTTGGCAACACAAGTACTATAATAATGTAATTTGGATGTTTAATATTTCTCTTCTAAGTTTTTGTTAATGCTTTGTGTTTAATAACTTGTGTTAGTGCAGTGTGACAATATTATAATGTCTTTGAACTGGCATTAAATCGGCAATGTTTCATGCTTTGTATTAGTGCAATGTGGAAGTGTTTTGTGCAATGTGGCAATGTTTTGTGCAATGGAATTGGCAATGTGTAGCATATGGCCATGTTTTTGAACTGGCATTCAATTTGTTATATGCTGGCATAGACATTGGCAATGTCTTTGGATTTGGCAATGCCATATGGCGTATGGCATTGGCAATATCATTCTTTTTGTGAAATGGAATTGACAATGTATTTGGATTTGCCCTAGCTTTGCAATGTGCATTGGCAATGTCATTCATTTTGTGCAATGGCATATATCATTCGTTTTGTGCAATATGCATATGGCATTTGTTTTGTGCAATGGCTTATGGCATTCATATCTTTGTCTAGGATTCAAATTTGTCCATGACGTGTATTTTATTGTAAGATTCAAGCAATAGCAAAGCTAACCATCCATTAATGGATGTTCATATATATATGCAATGAGATAGAGAGATGGAGAGAGAGCTATCTACACAAAAAGAGCTACAAAGAGAAAAAAATAGATACACAGAGAGATTGAGAGAAAAAAAGAGTTATGGAGAGAGTGAGTTACGTAGAGAGAGACGGCTACACAGGTTACACATTAGGGTTTCAAAGTATTGGGCGTGAGAAAGAAAAGAAAATAGTACATGGAGGGAAAATCAGTGAGTCAAATTACCTATTTGCCCCTACTACGTATACAATTAATATTAAATTAATGCACTATTAAATATTTTCCAAAAAATCCCAAACTACTCCTGAACTTAATAGATACCATAATACCGAGCATAATTTTGAACAAAAATATTAGGATAGTATACTAATTAGATTTATGCCCCAAATATTGGTATACTAATAAGGATTTTGCCCTAAATATTTTTATTATTTCCTCCGTCAAATTTGAAAGCCTCTTTTTCCACATGTATTAAGAAAATTCATTAAATGTAACTAAAGCAATAATTTTTATTAGTTATTTTCCTATTATGCCGTTTATTAATTGATGAGAATATGAAAATTACTCTTGTTAATAAAAATGCATATTTTTAGATTACGGAATTTGGTATAATACCCTTTCAATTTTTTTTTTCATAATGATGAAAATGACCTATAATTTAATATAAACGAAAATGAAAATGAAAACTAGCAAAATATAGACGAATTGAGTAACCTACTACATTTGTGCAATGCTTTATATATTCCACAATCTTTTAAAATTAGCAATAAAATGATGGTACACGTAGGAATTTAATATCTGGGCTTAAATAAACAAGCTAAGACTGAAGCTGGCCCGTATAAATTTTGGCTCATACCAAGTCCACAACCAGTAGTCGAGAAAGACGGTTGCTGATTTCGTATAAATTATTATGGGAGATTAAAAAATATCATAGGGGTACTAAAACCATAATTCTTTGTTGGGAATTACACAAATTAATTCCTACGAAGTGGAAATAAATTTAAGAATCATATCTTGCGAATGATACCCGATCCCAATGAGTTATTCCACATGAATTTCAACCACTATCATAGACAACAAAAATAAATAACTAGCGGTGGGGCGTGTTGCTAGAACGACACCCTCACTATCTATAGCACAAATACTCTCTCAAACTCTCCCAAATAAGGACAGAGAAATTAGAGAGTTTTTATACTTGGATTTCCAACAAAAGGCAATGTTGAATTGTATTTAAATTGAACTACCTATTAGCTATTCTCGTATCTAGTCCATGTAGGATAAATATAATAATTGTGCCGTACTATCATGGGCTCACAGTTGGGTCACAAATTGACCAAAAGTCCAATATCTCCCACTCGAATATGCTAGTATAGTCATATAATCTCTCTCAACTCAAATTTAAAGTCAACCATATTAGTAAATGGGCCGTGTAGCCGCTGGGCACACCTACAAAGTTTTTGGAACACGATACTAGAAACTCAATGAACCAACATAGCAACATCAACCATCATGAAAGAATGCCATAGCACCCTAGACACAACCATATGTATCGGTTCAAATATTTCTAATTCATCAACATAGAATATGTTTAACCATTCAAAACTTTAGCTTTTACATTCACACATCATCACCTCCAAGAAAAGGGACAGAAGTTGCACAATGAATATAAAGCAGGATTGCTTGTGTATGTCCTATTCACCATATAAAACTTAATCCAGTTGCTAGCCTCATTGCAATATCTGATCCGAGTTCTCTCTTTGCTCGCATAAATACATATAAGGCGACAAATTAAGATATCGTGTTTGGCAATCTTAAATGGGTATGATGGAAATTGGGTAAATAACCATCATCAACCTCAAATATGGTCTCATCCTACTACTAAAAAATAGGGTGACACTAATAAATGTCTCATCTTTGTGCGCCACCAAGGCATCAAAGACGATTGCTTGATGAGTGAGATAATCTAACTCATTGACATACAATTCATGTCTCTGCTACAAAATACAATATCTATATACCAACATATGATGAACAATAGAAAAATACCCATATACAAATAGATGATGAATGAATTAAAATATCAAATATCCAGATAAATATCTCAATATCAATGCATGCAATTAATAGAAGTGATCAACTAAAATTTTAATCACAATTCAAAACGTATGAATTTCTAAAACCCCAACATGAACTACCTAAGCTCTCAAAGCCCCAACTTAAGCTGCCTAAGCCTCCCAAGCAATAGGTTTAGTTAGGGATCCACCACTATGTATATTATAGGAATGTGCTTTAGGATCACTTCCTCTCATGTAGATGTCTCTAATCAAGTAGTACTTCAAACCGATGTGCTTGGTTTAACAATGATCTGACAAAGAGTCCTTTACATAGGCCAAGACTGACATGCAATCATAATGAATAGTCACATGACCCACATCAGGGGTGACAACTCATAGAAGCAGAAGGAATCTCTTAAACTAAATAACATCTTGCACATAGCTGCATGAGTAAGCCACGAATTTTGTCTCAACATTAGACAAATATCGCGCCCCCGAAATCCATGACCCGGGGATTGCGAGATAAAAATAAAAGAAAAATATAAAAATGTTTCTACGCCATCACCATCACTATAATGCCTAAACCACTGCTGGGTGATACTATGCTATTATATACAATAGTCACATCAGATTCTTGCAGCAATAAATACATATATAGCCTAATTACAGATATATGTATAAACTATTCTAAAAAGAAATAGGAAGGCTCGTGCCAATACTATACAAAAATATTTTATATAAGAGCAAATGACCAGTTTATATATACATCGCCTCAAACTATCTGCTTGACAAAAATAAATATTAAAAAGAAGTTACAACATGTTCTTACCCTACAAAAGTAATACATGAGAAACAATTATGTCTAACTTCTACTTTGTCACCTCTATATATGCTATAACATCAAAATACATATATATGAGTATCTAAGGATGCTTAAAACCCGCCTTCGTGCCTACAACACCACGTACAATTGTAATGAAGGAAAATAAAACGGTCATATGATAAATGTCAAGATATAATAGAGTATAAGTACTATGTAGTATGAATGAGCATGTTATTCTAAATCAATGAAGACATTGTATTAAGCATACTATTACAAATGGTAAAAATGTGAAGAATGCTAATGATTGCCACTATGAATGACCATGCAACTCGCCAATGCTATCCATGAAATGCAAAACTTGCTAACACTATGACTATGAAAAAGACAATAAAGACTTACCTCACATTGTCTCACCAATGATTAGACTAATAGTTGGAACTAGTATTAATCATTTTGTAAAACGATGTTAGGATCCGTCTGCCAAACTTAACGCCCGTCAATGGTAAATCCTTGATCAAATTTTCCGTCTTTTACGGCAAGGCTATAGGTCTCATTGCTTCCCACTGCTTATAAAATAATACTTTTGTCCTAAAAATAAAGGAAATGGCCATTCAATTCCTAACTTTACTCATAACAATGCATATATCTTGCCTACATATGCTAACACATGAATCTCGCCTACACATGAATATGATAATGAACAACGCCGTATCATGATGAATTACTCTTCATGTAAAACTTATCATATCAACCATACTATATACATATATATTAAGCAACCAACCATGCCATGCAATTTATTATGTACGCCTATATACCACAAATTCTCCATTTTATATTGAGTTTATACTCTGCCGTACCTAGCTAATACATCAAGTCGCCACTGAATGTTAACATCGGATTCCCCAAAAAGTCCCTTCTTGCTTGAACCAAGTTCCTCTAGCACACTACTCGAATTACTTCGCTCATATTATATAAAACATTCTAAAAGACATAAGATTAAAATTTGACAAATTTGTCTCAACGACTAATTCAATACAGAAATTGAGAAATCGGATACGAGATTGGAATTCAATGAAATTACCTCAACACATACGCCTTGCAATGGCAATAAAGAAATGTTGAGGCCTCGAAGCCAACCAAACCTCGATACTAGATGAAATCACCTTGCCTTTGCCAAGCTTCAACTTTGTCTTTCAACCTTAGAAATGATATAGAAGACAAACATGAATCATCATGCACATAGATAAGAAAATGATCCCCTTGGGGTAGAAAATAAGCATATCAACTTCAATCTCTTATACAAACAATGCAAAAAAATCAAGGATTTGAAAATGAACATGACGAAAATCGAGACTTACCTCAAAACACTCTCCTCGATTTAGGGAAGCCAAAAATCCAATTTATTTTCATGTCTAAGCTCAGAGTTAGATGAGATCACGGGCTAAGATTGAATCTTCCTATTCACACCTCTCTATCTTTTTCTCTTTCTCTCTTGTTTGATTTGGAATTGGGGAAAATATGACAAGACAAGTGGGGACATGTGGTCATAAAGTACCTTTTCATCCGCTGATGTGTCTGACGCCACATCTGATGCCTCTGAGTAGACTGTCCGATGGCTATCCGGTTGTGGACAACTAGTTAGATGGCCTCCAAACACAAGGGAAATACTTAGAAAAATTTTCGACTTTTGGAGTGAAGTTCTGGAGAGGTTCATCCGATGGCTTGTCAGATGCTTCTCACCTATCGGACATCCTCGGGACATCCCAAAACCTGCTACCTTTGACTAAGCATCCCAATCACCTTTATTCAATTTAATGAATAAATTGTCTTTTTAAAACTATGATATTACACTGTATTTTCACCGTACTAAACATACTCGTCAATAATTATATAAGGATAAAATTAATAATATCATTAATGTGAAAAATTTATTTGAATTTCTGGGATGTTACATCTTCCCCACGTTAGTATATTTCGTCCCCGAAATTAGCATACACTACACCAAAGTAAAACGTACTGGAATCAATGGATAGCTTTGGATACTTAGCACGCATCAACTCCTTGCATTCCCATGTCATCTCTTCATTCGAGGTACTTCTCCACAATACTTTAACCAAATGAATCGATTTCTTCCTTAACACTTGTTCTTTCATATCAAGAACTCGAATCGGTTTGACCCCATATGACAAGTCTTCTTCTATGTGTAAATCATTAAAGTTGATAACATGAGAGGGATCTCGAATATACTTCTGCAATATAGAAAAATGGCAAACGGGATGCACACTTGATAGTTGTGGTTATAAAGCAAGTCAATACGCTACTTCGCCTACCGTTTCTAGAATTAAGAAAGGACCAATATACCTTGGTGATAATTTTCTTTCTTGCCAAATCGCATAACTCCCTACTTTGGAGATATTTTCAAGAATACATGATCGCCCACCTCGAATGACAGAGGACATCTTCTTATATCTACAAAACTCTTATAGTGACTTCGCGCTGTCTCCAACCGCTATTTAATCAATCTCATGTTCTTGATATTTTCTTGCATAAGGTTGGGATTAAACAAAACCCCATCTCCCACTTCCTCCCAATAGATTGGAGAACGACAGGGATGTCCATACAATACTTCTAAAGAAGCCAACTCAATACTCAAATAATAACTATTATTGTGCGCGAACTCTATCAGGCTTATGTGCTCTTTCCAACTTCTGCCAAAGTCAAGGACACACGCCCTAAGCATATCTTCTAGAATCTAGATCGTCCTCTTAGATTGTCCATTTGTTTGAGGATGAAAGGTCGTACTTAATGCAAGAGTAGTCCCTAAAGTACTATGGAGACTCGACCAGAAACGCGACATGAAATGAGGATCTTTATCTAAAATAATGGATATGGGAGCACCATGCAAACAAACAATCTCATCGATATATTTTCGACAAAGTTTTTCAACTGAGTCGGTAACATATATCGAAAGGAAATGCTCAGATTTCATCAAACGATCCACAACAACCCAAATAGCATCATACCTCAACTTGATCTTGGTAACCCCACGATGAAGTCCATAGTAATCCGTTTCTATTTCCACCAGGAATGAGCAACGACTGCAACAACCCACTAGGATGCTTGTATTTAGCCTTAACTTGTTGACACGTTAAGCAACGAGACACAAACTTCGCTGCATCTTTCTTCATTTCGGGCTACCAAAAATAATGAGACATGTCATAAAACATCTTGGTAAACCCAGGATGCACCACCAACCTCGAATGATGAGATTCCTACAAAACCACATTTCTAATTGAAACAGGCACATACAACCGACTTTGGAAATGCAATCCACTGTCTTCGGAGATGGTCCACCGATTAAGACCATGCTCACTTAAAAGGCATACTTGAAATGCATCCGATTATTCATTTAAATATTGCACCTCCACCACCTGAGTGACTAAAGTTGGTTGGACTTCAACCGTAAACAATGTCGTCCGGTTGTCCGCCTCCATAATTTCTAACCCAAACTCATTAAGCACTTGAAGCATCTCCCATTCATCAACAGCAAGGCAAACAATAGAGCAACGA